>QGQJ01000702.1:5708-30908 GCA_003206725.1 Blastomyces emzantsi
TTAGTAATTAAGCTCTTCTCATTGGAGATTGAATGAAAAAGACCCACATACAGAGCTCTAGATCTCTGCTGCAGAGGGTTCTATATCTGAGGGTCTCTCTATACCAGGGGGCTCTATACCCGGAGATCTCTATACCTGAGAAATCTCTATACTCGGGGGGTGACTTCACACCTGGGGGGTCTATCATACCGGGAGGGCTCTATACTGAGAGGGGATAGGCTCTGAGAGAATTCTGTAGCTGAGAATCAGTGAGATGAATCTCATAGTGAGGTGAATCTCAGAAGCTCATAGTCTGAAAGCTAAGATTCACTAACCCATATATAGTAATAAACTAACCACATTGGGACTAGTGCAACTGATATGTGTCTATATGGTGAGTATTATGTGGAATTAAGTTTTTTACCCTGAAAAACACAAAAATACATTAAAAAACGCCATTTGACACATTTGTCACTATAGGCTGCCGTAGTAGCAACATACACAAAATAAAATAGCTTGATATTTCGGTTCCCGAAATATTTGGAAAAACTTTCAACAAGAAAGCACTCAACATTGGTTGCGCTCGAAAAACAATACTCTACACAAACTGTCGAAACCAGCCATGCGTAATAGGAGAGAAACTGAAGAAAAGAAACGGCAATGTTGCGCCTGCCGGCCCCATAAGTTTCGAAAATCAGGCGCCTGAAGAGGGTGAATTCCTTCACAGGCGATTCCCTCCTATACCCAGGTGCCCTGCAGATGTTCCCTTCCTAGGACGCGACTGGGTGGGAAGGAAAAATCACACATCCATAAGCGCCACATTGGTCTTGGTTTATTACCGATCATACCAACAGACAGCGAAGGAGCTGGTATCATGCGTCCGCAACAACTCTAGTGGGCACCAGAAGATTTGTTTTTTCCGGGGTAAATCAATATCTCCTCTGTATCCTGCGGGACGCGGGGAGTAAGAGAGGGATGCCTAGCACCAGGAGTCTTTTTGCCCGGATAGATTAATATTTCCTCCCTTTCCTAACGAGGTGCATGGCGATGATGACCGGAACAAGAACTAGAAGATTGCTTTTCTAGTGGAATAATTAATATCTCGTTTCTGTCTGCGTGACGACCGCCTGCCCTCCTATCCGCGAGTCTGCCCATCGCGGATTCACTCATCCGGGACACGGCCACATAATGATCGTCATCATCATCTTCATTGACCATCGTTCGCTGCGAACTATCTAAACCCATGTCCCACATTTCTCGTCTTCTCGAAGAGCTTGTTTGGTGAACGCTAGGAGCTGTTATTTCTGCTATGTAATCAGCGTATCCCCTAGACGATTCGGAAACTTGTCCCTCCAGAAATTGAAAAATTAGGTGCAAGGAAATGAATGATAAGAATGGGGGCAAGACGCAAGACAATTTCCTACTCACCATCCGGTATCTTTCCAAATTGTTGACCAGGAAGTAGAGGTTCTACTGTCGGGAAATCATAAATGGGAGGGTTGCCATCGCATTATTCTCCACTGGGCCGACTGTGTTGGCCCTCCTCGGCGAGCAATCGCTGAACCTAGGTCTTCTAGATCTATGATGCATTTTTTTCGACCAAGGCAATTTCTTCTTTACTTTTATGCGAGGGTACACTTATCCTTGCTGGAGCGGAAGAACAAGTAGGGAGATGATAGGAGCGATTTTACGGGAATGTGATGGCGAATCTGATAACTGCGGTAGCGAGCAGAAATGACAAATGGTAATGTCGATATCATGGAACGGGAAGAATAAGGAGAACGGCTCTGATTCTCCCGCTGTGTCCGTTGTATGTCTCTCCAGATATGGAGTGATCAGCTAAACATTTTAAAATAAGGGATACCTGTTTCTCGGTATGGAATGTGTACGTAGATGGATGCAACTCAGAGTTATGTAGGAAGGTGAGAAATGAATTCGCACCCCTTTTATATTCGTTGATAGACTAGGCAAACTGAAGAAGTCACTTGCCTGGTGATTGTAGAATTGTGCAGGATATTTCACTTATGTAAAATCATTAAATATGCCTTTCAGCAGAAGCAAATGCAAATAGCTATAATTGTATATACCTATCATGAAAATTCACGGACACTATGACATGTTAGAGGCATAGTTTGTAACTATCCATGTTGTCAAAGGAAAAATAAAGCAAATAAAGCAAACTGGTAGAAGAGAAACCCAGTTTCTATAAGATGTATCCATGAATGAATTCAAAGACAAGGCTTCCCACAACCTCTGTGAGGGAGGTATAGTTTCACAAATTCAACTAACAAATGTATGGATTTTGAGATAATAAACCATTATGTATGAAAGAGACTATAAATCTAGATATGTATAATTCATAACCCAACAACCATGTATGTGCTTGGCAGGTGCCTTTTTTTGTTCTGTAAATAACGCACAATCCTCATGTGCGCAGATTTGCAAAGCCCTTTTTCTTTTTTGAAACACCGCAAAACGTAGGTATATGTAACAAAGACAAATGCTGGTATGTAAAAACGGTAGACCTATATATGCATTGACAATGTAGAAGTCCCCCGGCCCCGACCAGAGGGGTTCCCTGTATATATGCAATTTTTGGGACATGAACGGTAAACTCCTGACCCATCCAGTGTGAAACTCCAACAGCTAAAAGAAACACCCCTTAAAATCCAAGAAAACCAAATATTGACAGGCGATCCCTCAGCTTCTGAAACTATACATGCGAACTTCAGAATCTTCACTACCAGTCGCAAAACGGCTGTCGCTCAGGCCAATGCAAGTGATCGGGCCTGAATGGCCTGTAAAAGTCCGCTCGCACCGCCCAGTGCGAGGATCCCAGACTTTCGCCATGTTGTCTTGCGCGCCAGAGACAAGACGTAGAGAGTCTGCGCCCAAAGCCCATACCCCTTCTACATGCCCGAAGAATGTCCGCAGACATCGGCCGGTGGTTACCTCCCAGAGACGAAGGGTGGAGTCGAGAGAGGCTGTGAGCATGTATCGTGGCGGAGAGGGGCGGCCATCTTTGAATATCTCGTTGAATAATGGTGACATCGGGTGTGACGGTGGAGGGGAACGGGCGGGCCGGTGCTGGTGTTGGTGCTGTTGGTCAGATGAATCGTGGTGGTGGTGGTGGTGGTGAAATTCATCACCACCTGAGGTCGTGCTTTGGCCGTCATCCGCGCATTCAGCGTCGTGTTCTTCGAATTCGAATTCACGAGGTAGTGGGAGGACCTGTTGGACTTGCCCGACGTGGCCTTCGTAGGAGTGGATGACATTGCCTGTATCGAGATCCCAGAGGCGGACGGTCAGATCGTCCGAGGCGGTGAATACAGTACGAGAGGCCGTGTCTACCTTGACGGAGTTGACCCAGTCATTGTGGCCGCGAAGGACGCGAGTTGATTTATCTTCGAAGTTCCATATCTTCACTGTGTTGTCCATTGAGCCGGAGGCAAGAATTGTGGAACCGAAGTGGAGGCAGACCACTCCACCTTGGTGGCCTGTATAGGTCGAAATGCACTCTCCGGTGCGCCAATTCCAAACTTTAATAGTCCGGTCAAGGCTGCCACTGATCAACTTGGTGTCATCGAACTGGAGACATCTAATTCCGGATTGATGACCACGAAGAGTGCGCAACTCCTGACCTGTGTCGGTATCCCAGATTTTGATGGTAGTATCGTATGATCCTGTGGCCAGAATATTGTCCTCAAATTGCAAACACATAACACCATTTGTATGGCCTCTGAATATCTTCGTAGTGCAACGACCGTGCTTCCAGTTGATGCCAACTTTGAACCGATCCTTGTACACGTCTTTCCAAGGCCGGAATCGAGTCTTGAAATAGTCTTCGTCGCCTGAATGCCAATGACCTGGTGATTGCGATCTTTTCAACGAATTTGACAGGATTGAGAGTTGCTCCCCACAAGTTTTCACGTCGTGATCTTTTTCCGTAACGGCATGTAACGATTCCTTCTCCACACCTCGTCCAGTTGCCCGCATTTGAATCTGGAGTTTTGAATCTCGGAGTCTCTTTCGATCCAGAAGCGGTAAACCCCATCCACACTTTTGGCATTTGCGATCAATGTGCTGTTCACACATTCGATGCCAAACGACATCATCGTCAGCAAGATATTTCCAACGCCGCGAGACCTGCGCCGCTTTACACAACGATACTGTGTCTAGGTAGGAAAGGATTTTGAAGGATATCTCCGTTGGCAGAGCAGCGAGAAAATCGATTCTAATTAGGTCGCGAACGCTAGCAGACAAAAAGGAAAGCTGAGGGAAACAGCATTGAGCAAGAAGCCCCTGCAGCATTAGGTTTCGGTGTTTGGACGGAGCGGCGGAAAACATAGACCAGAAGTGGGCGATGCTTTGTTGATCAGCTTGTGAGAGGGTGTGCAGTTCCTATAAGCGTTTTGGATTAGCCAAAATTAGTCGAACAAAACTAGAGACATGGCCTTTCATTTTCAATTTTTATCTTTTCGGCTAAATCCAAAAGTTGGCGGAAGTTACCTACCTGCTGCATCTGGTCCATTGTCAACTCGTCCGCTTGACGTCGACATTTTAGGTCCGGCCTGTGTCGGTAACAGTACTTAGAATTCGGATTCCGTTCAATCTTTTGCGGTTCGAATCGATTCATTGGCGCATAGTGATCGCGGATATGCTTGGTAAGAAACGGAGCAATATTTTTATCCGCTTGACGTGGAGATGGGACCATGGACATGTTATCGTCTACAGCAGACTCTTCTGAACCCTGCCGTGACTGCGAGGCATCTGATAGCGAAGTCGTTAAGGGGCGAATATCTGCGATCTCGGGTTCGAGGGTCGATTCCGAGAGTTTTCTTCGTTTTCGGGGAGAACCGTCAGCATCCCGTCTGAGTTCCTGGGGGCGACTGGCACCGTCGATGGCCCCAGTGGGCGGGTTGACAGCGAAATTCGACGCCGTGGCCGAGAGGCTGATGAGTTGCATGGCAAGATGAAAATTGGGCTGTTGCTGATAGATTTAGCTGGACGATGTAGGAAGGATATTGCCAGGCTTTCCCAGCGGATATAGTTGAATGGTGGATAAGTAGGAAATTGCGAGGTTGGGATGGTTAGGAGGAGCAATAAGTGGGATGGTTTGCGGCGGAGCGATTGTGAGCAAATTGGCGACGAGTCAGAGAGATACAGCCGCAAACGGAAATATCGGCACAAGGCCTCGGGGCGGTCCAATGTGATTCTATGTACAGCTCTTTATACTGTCACTTATAGTGACCCCTCTAGCCATGTCTCGCCTCCGTCGTCTTTGGAGGTTTCGCAATAGATATAACCCACCAGTCATCTGGTCGTCCGGTCGTCTGGAAGTTGTAGCTGGATGGTCCGCGGTTCTTCAGTCTCTGTCTCGGTTGCCACTGAACTGACGCGATAGAGGCGGATCTGGTGCCATCAGCCACTAGGCCGGATGCGGTATAACGATTTTCCAGCCCCGGAGAGCCCCAAAGTATTTGAAGTCACATGACCCTTGATCCCGTCATTTGTCTTGGCAGCTTGCGTTGAAGCTTCGTCGCTTCAACTTTTGATATCAGCCATCAATAACGTCACCTCACCGCTGAAAGTGGTTGTGTATGGCGTCTTGCTATTAGTTGTTGAGCAACACGATACTCCGCTGTCTTTCTTTACCTGTTTGTCATGACTAAACGTTATATTATCCTGTAGTAGCTGGTTGGAGAAGCTTGCGTTTAACGCGCGCGACGACTCCTTCACTTTACCAACCTTGGACTACAGCAGCCACAGAACGAAGCAGAGGATCCAGTAGTGTCCTGTTTCCCGGACCAGACAGTATAGGCTCATACGCGGAGCGCGTTGAGAGTACAGCCTCCCTCCGGTAAGCTGAACACCTTATTTTCTCCCCTAATCGCACCATTTTCGAACCCTGCCAATGGACTGAATTTGATGGTTGTATACTGTGGAGCAGAGCTGTTAGCGCCCGCCCTCTCTACATTAATTTATAAACCTTACCCGTTTCCCGCATTGGGGGAGAGGCATTTTAAAAAAAAAAATTGTATTAAACTAATTGCTGCGGTTTGGTTTTCTTTCCTCAGGATTCGCAATTTTTCCGGTCCCTCCCATCCTTGTTTGATAGCTCGTTCGCACCTATAAAACCCCAGAAATACTTCTAAAGGCCCGAGCCATTTGCTAATATCTGCTTAGGATGATGCCATTATCGTACCCTGCTGATGTTCGGGCACAGATAGCGAGGTAGATACGTTGTCTCATTCGAACCCCCTCCCGGCCCCAACCGCAGATTCAAAACCATGTAACTAGAGCTGCCCCAATTAGCTCAACACAGCCGCGACCCAACTTACGGCGAATCGAAATCTGAGAGACACCCCGGGACTTGCAAAACAATACGCAGTAAGAATAGAAATATAAAATAAGAGGGGAAAATAAATAAGAAAAAAGAAAAAAGGAGCGATACTTTCCCTTGCACATCTTCAGGATGTCGCCATCGCCATACCAAGCCCATTTAGGTGCGGACCAAATGGATGACATGGAAGCCAGTATTTCATCCCAGCCGCCCGATCTGGAAACTTTAGTCTCGCATCTAGTGGCAGCAAAGCGCTCTTTGTCGTCTATTCATCATGTGTGGCGAGCCAATGAAATCGTTACTACTGCCCGGGCTGCTCTGGAGGAGAGTGTCATCATATCATCACGCAGCAGCTTTCTTAGGCGGGGCCTAGATGAGCAGCTCAAGCTGTTATATGGCGTGAGAACTGAAGTTGAGCGGGTGGCCCATCAGGGTCGATCGGAATTTGCGGCTGCGCTCAAGGAAATGGATACAGTCGGCGAGCGGCTGACTGAAACCCTAGACATGCTGCGCGATACGACAGTCGAAGCTGCGTTTAGACCCGCAGAGGAGGAGCCAAAAACCCTATATGATTTCGTCGATGATCGCGGCGTGGAAGATCTTCAGTCGTTGCTAAAGGGCTCGATTGATAATACTAACGCCGCACAAGCTGAACTAGATCAGTCTAACCGTGCATTCGACAATGATATACATTCTATCCACCAAGCTTTGAGCAAATATCGCGATGTAGTTAAGAAGCGCTTGGGCTCGTCATCATCCTTGTCTTCCTCATCGCCCTCCGCGTCACGAGTCAGCATTCCATCCCCATCATATATCCCGGAGCTTTTGCGCTCCCTGGAGGCCCATGCCCGCGGTATGGCTGACCTCCTGGAATCCTTGGTCAGGCATTTTGACCTCTGTGTAACGGCCGTAAAGCATACTGAAGGTGGCGGTGCTGCTGCTCGCTCCATCACCGGTGACCTCCCAACAGGTGTTGGTGTAGGAATCAGCGTTGGGAATGAAATCCAAGATGACAGTGGAAGTGGAAACCTTCCCCCACCGCTCGAACCGATGACCAAAACAGAATATCAAGAAATGATAACCGTGCTAACAAACGACGCGTCCGAGGCCGAAGATGTCGTTTTAGAAATCCAGGACCGCATCACTGAAATGGAAGCAACTCTTGAACGGGTGCTGGAACACCGTGATGCGCTTCACTCCGTTTACACATCGACCACAGATATTTTCCATCGCTTATCAACATTGGCCTCGTCACAGCTGGCAGATTACATCGCTCAAGCGCACGCTTTTACTCGTGTCTGGAACGAGGAACAGGAGCATATCCAGACTGGCATGGCTGAACTTGTCGATCTTCGCAGCCTCTACGCTGGCTTCCTAGACGCTTACGACAGGCTAATCATGGAAGTTACACGTCGTAAAGCTGTCCGGTTGGCTGTTGACAAGGTCCTCAAAGAAACGAGACTGGAGCTCAATAGGTTATTCGAGGACGACGTGCGTGCGCGTGAGATGTTTAGGACGGAATATGGAGATTACTTGCCATCGGATATCTGGCCGGGCCTTGGTCGATGTCCTGCAAAAGTAGAGTTTAAAAGAGTTTCTGGCGGGAAGCTTGATGATGGGGGGGAAGCTGTTGACATGTCTGCAGAGAAACAAGTATTGGAACGAGATGAGCAATCGAATGGGGCCGGAATTGATGGTGGGGATGTGGCTGAGGGCGTTGCTACCGATATGCCTACGGCTTCCAGGCACGGTGATGCCACCGCCGTTGTTGCTATTCATAACGATGAGGATGTTGGTGGAAGCGATGATAGCATACCACAGTTGCCCAAACATGTTGTCCAACAAGCGCTAGCGCGATTAAAGCTACGAGCGAAAGGGCCAAACCTTTCCCCGCCATGACGTCAGGGTATTTAGGAAAGTTGAAGATAATACTCAAATTTCACTTGCTCTCTGAGCCTTGGATTGTGCAATGTATTATAGATATCGCATTGGGGTATTACGGGGTGCAACTCGATGAATGGCTTCTAGCTTTTTACGACCTCTAGAAAGTGTCAGTGCCGGTCCTCCAAGGTTACCACGTCGTCTCAGATCTGTTTCTCCAGCAATTCATAATTTAACAGACGACAGAATCAACCGGCCAGCATAATCTTTATACTGTTGAATTTCAGCCGCCTAGTAGGTGACGGCGGTGCAAAAGTGAGACAAGAGCTTCAGAAACCGATAACAATGTTGCACTTTCTCCCCTGGCACATTTCTCGTTCTCACCACAAAATGCCCATCCATTTGCAGCCCCTCTATTTTACCTAAAGAACCACCCACCATTTAATACCGAAACCCCGGCAAGACGGGCAACATCCAACTAAGCAAAACCCAAATGATGAAAGCTGAAAAGACGGCCACTGTATTGCTTTTCAAAATTTTGGCTCCCACCCTTCTCCAAAAAGAAACCACCCAATCTTTCAGCATTGAACTCTTATTTGTCCGCTCTCTCCGCCGGCTTCCTCGCTATATTTTTTCAATATCCCTGGCTTACTTACATACCTGTATATTTAAGTCGGTTGGTAGGGCAGTTATACCTATATTTCCCATTCGCCAAAGGAACATAGTGTATTTCATCCCCTATGTTGAGGGAATGGTATGGAACCGGGAGACGAGGGGAGGAAGGGATTGTAATGCGGGAGAATCGGGGTATTTCTTTTATCGGAGGGGGAATGAGGATCAAAGAGAGCTCTGATGGGTTTTTACGCTTTTGTATGTTGGTATTGGACACTTGTAGTGAATGCTTCTCAATTTAAACATTGGAATGCGTTTACTCCCCTGGTGCTAGGGGCTACCTAGAATCGCCGCTAGTGGAAGGACCCTTGGATTGTTGATTTTTTACCATTCAGCTGAATGCCGTGTATGCGTACTGGCAAGTTGGAGAACCTTGAAAATACGCTGTGATTTCAATTTACACACTTTAACTGTCTCATTCTTTAAATGCCTGTTCGGCCATGATTATGTTGATAAAAGCTATTTGGAGGCAAATCAGTGGCAGAGTATACGTCTTCCTTTCCCAATTGGTCGATTATGCTACCGGAGTGAAAAGGAGGTTTATTGTAGTTAAAAGTCCCTCTATCATCTAATGCATCATATTCATGCTAATTGTCATTAATAACCATGCAAAATCCGTAATTTACCCAACCGAAGCAATTCAAACCAGTCATAAATGGTGGTAGAAAAAATATCCCACAGCACTACTTTTTCTTGGACCCATTCACAAGTTTCTTTTTAATATGTTTCGGAATCTTCTTCGTCCTCTGCTCTCGCTTCTCCTCCTTCACAAGCCGTTTATGGTCCTTCTTCGCCTCCTTGTCCTCAAACCGTTTTCCTCTAGGAGGCTTCTTGGCAAACAGATCCTTGTCTTCAACCTGAGAGCCCGACTCGGACCCTTCATTTGATATAGAAACTCCTCCAGATTCGTCTGACCCTTCCTCTTCCGCGTCGTCATTCGCAGGGACCCGGGAGGTGGCACCGCATTTATCCGCTAGCAGTTCACGATATACTAAGTCCTGGCCCCGTCCCTTCCGTAGTATCTCCACGTCACGCTCCACATCATATACCTGGTCAAGTGTCTGGGGCATATATTGCTGGCGGAAAACGGCTGTGTCGACTTCATCTTGTGCGTTGGTATCGGCATCGGCACTGCCCTCGTCTTCAATTTGCTCTCGGGTGGCAAATAGTTTCTCCAATGCCTCTGACATGTCGTTGGAGCCGGGGGTAGCTTTTGGCCCATCATAGGCCGTAATAAATTCGAATATAGTCCTCTCCGAGAGGGTATGTACCCCTTTTCGTCTGAAGAAGTCCGTGACGTTCTTGACGTCCATACGGAGGAACTCCAAGCTGCGCGGGTGGTCATGCTCCACGCTCTGGCTGACGTCGATGATATAGAGTTTATTTTTATGGTAGAGGATGTTGTACTCGCTTAGATCTGCGTGCACTAATCGACATTCCTGGTACATCGTGCGCATATGCCCGAGCAGCTCGATGTAAAGGGCTTTCCACTGTTCTTCAGGGTCTGGCCCGGCAAGATCCACGTCCTTTAATCGTGGGGCTGCAAACCCCTTAGAGTTTCCAAGAAACCCCATGACTAAAACGTGAAGTCGGAGATAGAGAGGTTCAGGACATGGTATTCCTGCGGAGTAAAGACGCTTAAGATTTCGCATCTCCTTTTCCGCCCATACTTTGACCATTGCCCGGTTGTTGGACTTATTATAGCCTTGTCTGAACCTAAACTCTCCACTGACGTACTTGTCCCTGTCCTTGAAAACTAATATGCTAGTTTTATACACCTTGATGGCTCGTTGCAGCGGTTCGCTATCATCTTCTGGGTAAGATACGGCGTGGTAAACATTGGCCTCTTTGCCTGTGGAAAGACATCCGTTTACCTCAGACACCACATTCCTGTTGATCATCTGCAGTAAAATCATGCGTGTTCTAGGATCTAACACCTGCTCTGATGTTGCGCGGTCGCTTTTATCTACCCCTCTGTCGCCTTTCCCTCCCAGGCCTGACTGGACGTCATCAAGGCGTAATTTTGCCGCATGTCGCGAGAGTGAAGAAATCTGATCGTCGACATTCGCCTGCGTATTAATTGTGGGTTTCTGGGGGTTGCTTTTGGGATATTTTGATCTAGGGGCGTTTGGATCCGCAGCGACTTCCTTTAGCCGACGTTGCCTGTTGTAGGATTTTGTAAGGTCTGCAGGATTGGAGGACATGAAGTCATCTTCATCGACGTGCTCATCTGCGAAAATATCATCGTAGTATTCCTCATCCTCCTTGTTTTGATCATGCTCACCCGGTTGTGGCGGGGTTTGCTCCCGTGTAGGATCCAAGAAAGCCGTAGGATCGCTCGCAACAGACACCGTCATCGCCGTATGTGCAGCCATAATAAAGAATAAAAAAAAGGGCTCTGCTCCTGTTGTAGCTTCTCAGGTCAGCCGGTGTTATCTTTACCCCTCTTTCAAATTTATGCTATTCCGCCAGGTCGCAGTAGTGGAAGTGTGACGTACAAAATTTATTTTACAGACGCTAAATTGTTAGCCCGACTCCGCCCCGCCACGAAGCCCTAATGCCTAATCGGGAACGCGTCCAGCCCAACTCCATTCCGTCTGCAACGCGTTTTCCCTCCATTGAAAGTGAAAATAAGACAACTCCAGGGTAGCAACCTGGGCAACTTGTCAATTCTCGCCATCGCAGCGACCCATTCCTTCGCTCATACGTGTCGCACATTGATTTGGCAACACAATTATACGCTCTTTTCCTCCTAGCGGGAGGAGGTGTGGATCCCCCAACCCAAGATGTATATCAAACAGATCATCATTCAGGGCTTCAAGAGGTGAGTAATCGAACGCTTTGTCGATAATGGTGAAGATACGAGCTGAGATTCTCTGGTGAACTATATAGCTACAAAGATCAAACGGTGATCGAACCGTTCTCCCCGAAACACAATGTAATTGTAGGACGTAACGGATCCGGGAAGAGTAACTTCTTCGCCGCGATTCGATTCGTACTTAGTGACGCATATACTCATATGGGGAGGGAGGAACGGCAGGCGCTGCTACATGTACGAAAGTCCAAACCCATATTATTATTGCTGGGTTTGTGCCGACTGACAGCATATAGGAGGGTTCTGGCTCCGCGGTGATGTCGGCCTACGTTGAAATCATTTTCGATAACTCCGACGAACGATTCCCTACTGGCAGGAAAGAACTAATACTGCGGCGGACCATTGGTACAAAGAAGGATGAATATACCCTGGATCGAAAAAATGCGACCAAAGCTGATGTGATGAACTTGCTTGAGTCGGCTGGCTTCTCGCGATCGAACCCTTACTACATCGTTCCGCAAGGTCGCGTCACGACTCTGACTAATATGAAAGATTCAGAACGTTTGGTTCTTTTGAAAGAGGTGGCGGGCACGCAGGTATATGAGGCGCGTCGCGCGGAATCATTGAAGATCATGAATGAGACGAACAATAAGAGGGCGAAAATCGACGAGTCGCTAGGCTATATTAACGAGCGGCTTGCGGAGCTAGAAGAGGAAAAAGACGAACTAAAGAACTATCAAGATAAAGACAGAGAACGTCGCTGCCTCGAATATACGATTTATTCACGGGAGCAGGCTGAAATTGCCTCGGTTCTCGAGAGTATTGAAGGCCAGCGCCAAACGGGAGTTGAGGACACAGATGCGAATCGCAACCGATTTATTCAAGGCGAGAATGATATTGCACAGATAGATGCGGAGATCTCAGAGTTAAAACAGTCAATGGAACTTCTGAAAGTGGAAAAGGCCCAGATGGAGGAGGATCGTCGAGATGTTTCGCGAGCGCTGGCACAGGCTGAACTGCAGACCAAATCCCTCTCCGAAGGGCAATCAGCCGCGCAACGAGCCAAAGCCCGCCGTGACGCGAATTTGAAGACAGTCCAAACAGCCATAAAGGAGCGAGAGAAAGAACTCAGCAAGCTCCTTCCAGAGTTCGAAGCAAAGAAACAGCAAGAAGAAACCGTTAAAGCGAAGCTGGACGAAGCAGAAACGGCGCGGCAACGTCTCTACGCAAAGCAAGGCCGCAATTCCAAATTCAGAAATAAGGCGGAACGAGATCAGTGGCTTCAACGGGAAGTTCAAGATACCTATATGTCACTTTCAACAGTCAAGGCTGTGAGAATGCAAACAGAAGAAGAAATAAAGGGGCTTGAAAACGATATTGCGCTCCTGGAACCTGAGGCGGAAAGATTGCGTAAGCAACTTGATGGTAGAGGTGATGCTATTCAATCGATGGAGCAGGGGGTCCAGGGTGCAAAGGATGAGAGAGATCGACTAATGGACCAGAGGAAGTATGTTAATCAAATTCATGTTATCCCATTCGCGTTATTCCAAGAACATGTGCTAACAACCTAATAGGGAGTTGTGGAGAGAAGAAGCACGCCTCGACTCAATAATATCAAACGCCTCGCAAGAGTTGGACCGTGCGGAAAGGAACCTATCTCATATGATGGATCATAATACAAGTCGCGGACTGGCCGCTGTCCGTCGGATTAAAAGACAACTTAACCTTGAAGGTGCATATGGTACCGTTGCCGAGCTTCTTGACGTGAATGGAAGATACCGCACTGCTGTCGAAGTTACTGCGGGCCAGAGCCTTTTTCATTATGTTGTCGACACGGATGAAACTGCTACGAAGGTGTTGGAGATACTCCAAAAGGAAAAGTTGGGACGAGTCACATTTATGCCACTGAACCGGTTGAAACCTAAACCCGCAAATGTTCCTCGCGCCAGCGACACCATACCAATTATCGAAAAGCTGGTGTATGACAAAACATATGAAAAAGCCTTCCAGCAAATTTTTGGCAAGACTATCATCTGTCCCAACCTTCAAGTTGCTGCACAATACGCTCGAAGTCATGGTGTCAATGCCATTACCCCGGAAGGGGATCGCTCAGACAAACGTGGTGCGTTGACTGGTGGTTTCCACGACTCTCGCCAATCCCGCCTGGAAAGTCTGAAGGTTGTTACCAAATGGCGAGATGAGGTTGAATCCAAGCGGAACCGAGGTATCGAGATCAGGAGGGAGCTTGAGAAGATGGATCAATTGATCACCAAAGCCGTAGGCGAGCTCCAGAAGCTCGAGCAGCGGAGACAACAATTCCATGGGAGTAATATCCCGCTACGACAAGAAATTAAAAGCAAGCGCGACATGCTTCAGAACAAGACGGATACTCTGGAAGCAAAACGACGTGCCCTCCGGAACATGGAGGCCAACGTTAAGGCACTGGGTGATCAAATATCTGCACACGAAGAAGAATTGTCTACACATTTTGAGAAAGCTTTAACAAATGCTGAGGAGGCCAAACTTGAATTTCTCAATTCGACTGTCCAGGAATTAAGAAGTCAGCATTCAGAACTATCTAGCAGTCGCAGCGAACTCGAAACCAGCAAATCAGTCATTGAAGTTGAATTACGTGAGAACTTGAACCCGAAACTAGACCAGTTGATTGGCCACGAGCTTGAAGCTGGTGACGAAAGCACTCATGGAAATCTCAAGGAGAGTCAACGGGAAATTGAGCGCCTGAACAAATCCCTTGGCTCACTCGATCGACGTCTCAAGAAACTAGAAGAATCGATGGAAAAGGGATCAGCCGAAATGGCCCAGTTAGAGCAGCGCAAGGCTGATATCAAACGAGACATGGAAGACCTAGCTAAATCTATCGAAAAGCATCAACGACGTATGGAAAAAAGCATGCAGAAGAAAGCTGCGTTGACGAAGCAAGCAGCCGAATGCAGCGCAAACATCCGTGACCTTGGCGTCCTCCCTGATGATGCATTTACCAAATTCAAGAATACCGACTCCAATACGGTTGTCAAACGCCTGCACAAAGTCAACGAAGCGCTGAAGAAGTACTCACATGTCAACAAACAAGCCTTTGAGCAATACAACGGCTTCACAAAACAGCGAGAAACCCTGACAAAGAGACGAGAGGAGCTCGACTCTTCTCAAAAATCAATTGAAGAGTTGGTCACAGTTTTAGATCATCGCAAGGACGCCGCCATCGAGTTGACCTTCAAGCAAGTATCTCGTGAGTTCGCCCAAATTTTTGAGAAACTTGTCCCAGCAGGCCGGGGTCGCTTGATCATCCAGCGAAAGACAGATCGGGTACAGCAACCAGAGGATGAACTAGACTCCGATGAAGAGGAAGCACGGAACAGCGTGGAAAACTACGTTGGCGTAGGCATCAGCGTGAGTTTCAACAGCAAGCATGACGACCAACAGCGCATCCAACAACTCAGCGGAGGACAAAAGAGTGAGTACTATAATGCAGTCACTTCTCTGTTAAACTCCTTCACAATTTCTATTCCAAGCCGAAATTTGATATCTAACCCAAAACAGGTCTTTGCGCTTTGGCCCTCGTTTTTGCCATCCAAGCTTGTGACCCCGCTCCCTTCTATCTCTTCGATGAGATCGATGCAAACCTCGACGCACAGTACCGGACCTCCGTCGCGCAGATGCTCAAGTCCATATCTGAAGAGACTAACGGCCAATTTATCTGCACGACATTCCGACCGGAGATGCTTCTCGTTGCGGAGAAGTGCTATGGCGTTAGTTTCCGCAATAAAGCTAGTACCATAGATGTGGTGTCGAGGGACGAGGCATTAAAGTTCGTAGAGGAGCAAAAGTCATAAGGGAGACCTATCTATGTTCTTTTATCGAATGCCCCGGCTGAGTTCATACTGCCAGACGCATATTTTCTCTCAAATGTTTTTCCTTGTTTGTGGATGGCTTGGAGTTCTGGTCAGATAAGGTTCTCGTTTCTATGGCTTACGGTGTGAGGGTTCTTCGTCTGCTATGGTTTTCTTCTGATATTGATCAACTGAATATTTACCTCATTTCTAGTCGTAGTCGCCCCGTTAACTAAGCACTATGTTCACGGCAAAAGGTTCCCAGTGATGCCCACGTGCCCTTTTATTTCCACTGGAACTCGTTTCGTCCTTTTGCTTTAGTTATTTTACCCCACGAGTTCCTACGCGTTTCTTTCTTTTCTTTCTCCCCTATAAGTTTGTGTAATTTATTTCTCGATAAGAACTAGAATGAATTAATGCGTAGCTTAGGTTATTTTCTTTTTCCGTATCAGTTCTATGGATATAAGCGTGAGAAAATCATATCTAACATGATCAGAAGATATGTCGATATATTATCGCAATTTTTTTCTTTTTTATATATAGTATATGATACTCCGTACATATAACAATAATCATCCAAGGCTTATCATCGAGCTGCATGGCATATTGACGTCCTCACCTGGGTAACAAGAGTAACTGGTAGTTGGTGGAATAGGTTGAAAGATGGACTGGAAATGCCAGCAGCAGCAAATAGGCAGAAACCGCTCAAATCAGAGCCGATATAACGAATAACGCGAAAGTAGCGAAATACTAGCTGGTGGCTGGTAAAACAATTCTAGGATATCTAAATATCAAATGGAGTCAACCCGAGGTCTATCTAACCGGATATTCCGAGACCCGCACATGTGGACGTCACTGTAGCAAGTTGCATCGGCCCAAACGAATTATTTAGCTCCTTGCATGTTCGCCAGTCCACTCGACAATAATCTCATCAGGGACGCCCCGGACCACAACATGAACATGCTCAACAGCTCTCACGCTCTGCAGGGCTGTCCAATTCTTGAACCACAGAACCCTATCGTCCGCGTCAGGAAAGAGCTTCTCAAGCCTGGCAACAAAAGTCCGGTTGATAAAATCGTTAATGAGGGTACGCGATTCGTCAGTCACATCCCCGTTGTCTTCCTTAACAGGAATGCTGTTTTTGAGCCATATCACTATATGATTGAGGTCTAGCGAGAGGCCGTAGGGCCAGTCATTCCGCAGGATCTTGTAATCATTTGGATCCGCGAACGGGACTGGATTTCGGCACTGCGAGGCGAGAGAGGTGGAGCTATCGAAATGCCATTGCAGCCGCTCCTGGCAGATGTAATTTGTTATCGTCCCGTACCGCGCCCTGATGTCTGTGGTCCAAGCGATGTAGCGCCTCAGGTCACTTGGCTTGCGCCGAAATACTTCGAGGTCATTGGCGGCTACTCTGAGTTAGCGATGATGGGTTTTTCTTATCGTACTTTTCTGAGTTCTGGATTTTATAGTTTGGTGGTGGTGGTGGTGGCGGCTACGGACCTATGATTTTCTTGAGATCAGCCCAATCGTGAACGACGAACGTCTCATCCGTCTGCGACAAGACCTCACGATCAACGTCGGTAAGATTGAAGGGCGGATTACTGGGCTGCGATGGTAGGTCTCCCATATTTGCCAACAGCGGTGGGAGAAATACGGACGGTTTGCCCAGTTGATCTCCAATTGAAGCAACGAAAAGAGTAGGGCAGAGGACAAGTCCGCTATTTGTCATGGATTCGCCTTTGGGCGCTGGTGCGTGTTCCGATGTATCCTTGGTCGTTTTGATAGGGCGATGAGGCTCCACCGGAACCAGAGATTGAACCTTAACCTTAAGGTTAAATTTTCAACAATACACCTGAGGCTTTTATTCCGGGTTCATTGAAACATTTCATTTATCACTGAAGATAAATTGCACATAAGGTCGTTGGAGTTATTAGTAATAATTTTTGATCGTATTGCAAGAAAGCATTTTGGTGTGCCTGTACAGTACATAAATTCCTTCGTAGTAATTGCGTTATTTCACCGCATCAAAGCGGACCCGGGCCCAATCTGAAGTCACAGACGTCTCCCAGCTGATGAGTTTTCTAATGTCTATGAGATTGGGATTGAGATGCGCTAAGCAGTAGTAAAGATAAAAGGTTGCACTCCATTCTCATGGAAGGCCTTTAGTAACTACTAGTCAGCCAGTACACGGTTTCAAGACATCAAGCCGTCTACTGATGTGTAGCTGAATAATTAACCTAAATCATGAAGGAATCTTGTAATAAATAAACAAAAAGCAAGTTTCATTGAGAACAGGATTCATGCTGGATATACTTCTAAAACGCATTTGATCATGAGGATGGATGGCATTTGCGGCCGCTAAACCCTATCCGCCCAGCAGCCTCGACGCACGACCCCTACGCCTATCTCCACGTGCTCCTTCAGCTGCTCCTGCTGGGAATATTTTTCCTTCTTGGGCTTGTTGAGCCGAAGAACACCGAGCACGATTCCTCAACTTAAATAGATAACAAACCCATCCCCTCCCCGCCCCGTTTCGTTCTGTTTGCAAGATACCTTCTGTTATCTCCGTCTTGGACTCCGAAAGTGTTTAGCCATGAGGTGAGGTCTCAGCCCCTATCCAATTCTGTTCATCGCCTGCGCAGGGGAACTGACGACTTTTTTTTTCCCGCTTTCTATCTACTACTAGTTCGTGGACTTCGAGCGAAGCAATCAACGGGATGTATATCCCATCCGCTCTTCTGGTTATTGGGACCGCTATTGTGAAGAAGGAATGGCTTCCCTATGCCGCAGCCCTCGCCGCGATTTTATCGGGGTGGAAGGTGATGAGCAACAGTGAGATATTTAGCCCTCTTCCCCATTGTCTGATATGCGAAATCCCCGTTTTCGCCGGGAGTTTGGAACCATTTGCGGAGTCTAACAATCCTCATTTTCTTTCCTCTATTTTTCTAAAGGACAACGGAAGGTCCTCAATCCGGCCGAGTTCCAAAACTTCGAATTGAAAGAGAAGACCATTGTCTCTCACAATGTCGCCATCTACCGCTTCGCCCTCCCTCGTCCCACTGATATCCTCGGTCTACCCATTGGCCAACATATCTCTCTCGCTGCGACAATCGAGGGCCAGTCGAAAGAAATCATGCGATCCTATACCCCCATCTCTTCGGATCAGGAAGCAGGCTATTTCGACCTTCTTGTCAAGGCATACCCTCAAGGAAACATCTCGAAGCATCTGGCTGGCTTGCGCATTGGCCAAACAATGAAGGTCCGGGGTCCGAAAGGAGCTATGGTTTACACCCCCAATATGGTTAAGAAGATCGGTATGATCGCTGGCGGCACCGGTATTACGCCAATGCTCCAGATCATCAAAGCTATTATCCGAGGACGGCCACGGAACGGAGGCAGCGATGCCACCCAGGTTGACCTAATCTTTGCCAACGTCAACCCGGATGATATCCTTCTAAAAGAAGAATTGGACCAGCTGGCGAAGGAAGATGATGGGTTCCGAGTCTACTATGTGCTAAACAATCCACCAGAGGGCTGGGAAGGTGGCGTTGGCTTCGTGACTCCAGATATGATCAAGGTTAGTCTCGATCCGCTGGCTCTTCACATTTTCCTTTTAGCTACTTTGACTTTTGCTAAACGTATTCCTTGTCCTTTTTTTCAGGCCAAACTTCCCGCCGCTGCGCCCGATACGAAAGTCTTGATCTGCGGACCACCTCCCATGGTTAGCGCAATGAAGAAAGCCACCGAGTCATTGGGATTCAAGAAGGCCGGACTCGTCAGCAAATTGGATGATCAGGTCTTTTGCTTCTAGTAGCCGAAAGTACGATTGGGAAGTCGATACCCGTGGAGTGATGGAGTTCTTTGACGACCGCTAGGAATTGCATCGTATTCTCACAATTTATCTCTCCTCAACTTGAACGTATAACATTGATCCTATTATTAGGCGCTGGGAATAGAACGAGGGAAGTCCTGATCATAGATATGGAGTTGTTGATTGCTTTCGGGAACGCAGACTCTCCACCCAAAAGTTACATATGGGCGAATGGTTAATAAATATACGAATAGTCAATAATAATACCCTCGTGAGGCCTCTATTTTTACGATTCTAGGGGATCTAATTCTTTTCATAATTTTTCTGATTTATGACTGTAAATGCATAGTTGTCGCAGTAAAAATTTTCGCTGCTTGATCCTTGATCTGATAAGATCCAGCTCGTTCTGCCGCTCTGAGTCACTCACCGCCTTGTCCTCGACGGAATGAATCATCGGGAAAAAAAAAATCTTTGGGTCGCCAGATAAAAATAAAATAAAAAAATAGCCAAAACACAGAGAAAGTTCAGGAATTTCTCCGCCAGATATAAATACCAAAAAACAATAGCGTATATGCGCCAACCAATTCTTTACGGCGCATCCTTCATTTCTAAATCCATATCTCAACCGTACTTTGTTCCGGTGCACAACAAGGTAGCTCGGTTGTCCACCGTCCAATTGAACCAGACCAACCCTAACCCACCCCTCCTTCAACGCCGTGCCCTGTATTCCTCCTGCACACCCCGCGACATTTCCTTTTCACCACGGATCCGGCATCAACATTCCCGCGCAACCATGGCGACAGACTCCGTGCCCACCGTGGCTGGGCTTTCCATTCACTCCACCACGAGCGAGGTCTCCAAGTATCCAAATTGCTACCCCGCTGTCAACCCCGTCGACACATACCGCGCGCATATAGCGGAGCTCGTAGCACAGGCGCTTGGACTTGATTCTTTGTTCGTTTACCCAAAAATACAATGGACGAACTCTCTCGAGAAAGGAGATTTAGTTCTGGCGGTATGGTTTACACACACACTCACATCTCAATGAACAAGGCGTGCCTTGGGGATCTGGCCATCGGAGCTAATTTTTGTTTTCGATTCCCTTCCACTTTAGGTCCCCGCTCTACAAATCAAAGGCAAGAAACCAGCCGAAGTTACAGCACAGCTCGTTGAGAACCTGCCGCCGTCCGATCTCATCGGCGCGCCTGTTGTCTCAGGCACACACGTACAGTTCTACTTCAAACGAGAACCCCTCACCAAAACCGTCATCAGCTCCATTCAGAAAAACAGAGCGACATATGGCACCAATGCGAACGTTGGTCTTCGGGACCCCGCTGACCCATCAAAGGGTAAAAAGAAAATCATTGTCGAGTTCTCATCTCCCAATATCGCGAAGCCGTTCCACGCGGGCCATCTTCGAAGTACGATTATCGGAGGCTTCTTGGCTAACCTGCACACTGTGATGGGATGGGATGTAGTCAAGATGAACTACCTTGGTGACTGGGGGAAACAATATGGCCTCCTGGCGAATGGCTACGAAAAGTATGGAAATGAGGAAGAGCTGGTTAAGGATCCTATTAACCACTTGTTCGATGTCTATGTTAAAATAAACAAGGATGTGACTGAACAGGAAGGGCCCATTAAGGAACTCAAGGAGCAAATTAAACAAAAGAAAGAGAAGAATGAGGATACCACAGAATTAGAGAAGGACTTGCAAGCCAAGGTTGACGTCAGCTATGATGAAAAGGCGCGACGATATTTCAAGAGCATGGAAGACGGCGACGAAAGTGCTCTCGCACTCTGGAGACGATTCCGCGACTTGAGTATCGAGAAGTACAAGGAAACCTATGCCCGCCTCAATATCGACTTCGACCGCTACTCCGGTGAATCACAAGTCAAGCCAGAAAGCCTTGCCAAAGCATATGAGGCCATGGCGAAGACGGGGGTCTCGGAGGACTCCGAAGGTGCAGTCATTGTCGATTTCGCCAAGCATGGTGCGAAAAAATTGGGCAAAGCCATTGTGGTCCGAAAAGATGGCACGCCTCTTTACCTGACTCGGGATATTGCAGCCATTGTTGAGCGAGATGATGAATACCACTTCGACAAAATGCTCTATGTCGTTGCTGCCCAGCAGGATCTCCATCTTGCACAGCTCTTCAAAGTCACGGAGCTTGTGGGTCGGAAAGATCTAGCAGACCGATGTCAGCATGTCAACTTTGGTATGGTTCGGGGAATGAGCACTCGTAAGGGTACTGTTAAGTTCCTCAATGATATCCTTAAGGATGTCGGCGAGAAGATGCACGAGGTGATGAAGAAGAACACTTCCAAGTATGAGCAGGTTGCGAATCCTGAGCAGACCGCTGATATCTTGGGTATCACGTCTGTCATGGTCCAGGACATGAGTGGTAAGCGGTAGGTCGAACAATATCTCATCTCTTTCTCTTTCTCTTTCTCAATATTGCTGCCCAAGAAACCACCCACCCCATTTTAAATCCTACCCTAGACGGTTTCTAACATAAAATAATGATCAACAGAATCAACGGCTACGAATTCAACCTGGATGACATGACATCTTTCGAGGGCGACACAGGCCCCTACCTCCAATACGCCCACGCTCGCCTCTGCTCCATGACCCGCAAGGCCGAAATCGACCAGTCCGAACTAAGCTCCGCAGACCTCAGCCTCCTCACCGAGTCCCATGCCATCGATCTGATCCGGTTACTCGCGTCCTGGCCCGACGTTGTGTTCAACACGACCAAGACGCTCGAGCCCACTACCATTCTCACTTACCTGTTTAGAATGACGCACGTGCTCAGCTCGGGCTATGATGTGCTGAAGGTTGTTGGAAGCGAGCCTGAGTTGAAAAAGGCGCGTATGGCGATGTATGATTGTGCGAGACAAGTTTTGCATAACGGGATGCGGTTGATAGGGTTGAATCCGGTTGAGCGGTAAGATTTTGCTTCCACCCCTTTTTTTTTCCGCTGCTTTATTATACCGCCTTATCATAGATATTTCCCAGGTTGATAACTTTTTGCTAATTGACATCTTTTCAGAATGTAATGGGCCTTTTTCTTTCCTGCGCCCATTTTTTTTACCTTGCATGCTCCCCCGGTCACGATTTCGTTTTCACAGGAAACGGATCTCCCTTTCCATAATAAAGGAGTGAAGGAACCAGCAGCGAAGTGCGAACAAAACCATGCATTTCTCCTCTCTCGCGAGGCTACTGTGTAGCAACGTTTGTCAGTCCAATTTGTCACCAGGTGATTCAGTATCCTGTCTATCTAATTCCTATCCTTTTTGTGCGGTATTCTCGTCGAGAAGCTATATCCCTCGATGGAAATAGAACTAGAAGATAAATCTAGATATCATCGCAACATTAAGATTAAAGATCCAACAAAGAGATTAAAATAACATTAAAATAAATGTCCTAGATCGACATGTGTGTATTTTCTTCGCCGCTCGTTTAGTGGAGGCCCGTTTTTTCTCTCATCACCCTGGAATCTAAATTCAGAATATAATAATAAGATTTCCCCCACACCACCACAATGTCCCTTCCTTACTGCCGTTGATTTACTTTCAACCCTCCCGAGGTGAATGGCAGTTAATTGGTCGGCTCTCAGTGAAGCAAGCCCCCTGGGCAACAGCTTGGGTAACTAATAGGCGAAAACCTATGCACCTAGGCTGTTCAAACAATTTCCTCTGCGCCTCCTGTGTCAATCCCTCACAAAATATTTAGAGCGGATATGCCATCCCCAGCCAGTGTGTTTATTGGTGCTGCTGGACATCGCTATGTCTTCCGGGCAGCTGATCCAGGAACGACAGGTATATCTTGGTCGTGTTTGGTTGGCAACATGCACCTGGGCAGGCATCCTCACCACCCATCTGATAGTGCAACTCACTTGAATTGACAGCGCTCCAGGTCCAGAGAAGGACAAATTCATCCTAAAAGGGCAATCCCTGACTGAGGCCGATTTTTATCAAAATTCAAAGAGAACATACCTAGGTACGTACGGCCCTCGGCTTCGTGAAAGGATCAGGCACATTTTCTTCAATTAATATCGCACGACACAATTCCAGACCAGTAGGATATTAGTGTACGGATACATGTTCATACATTTATGGTTGATGCCTTTAAATCTTGCTGGAAAGCAGGTACTATCCATGCAAGCCAGTGAATCAAAATCTAAAAGCAAAGCTTGAAAGGAAAATTGCTGGGATACACTCATGCAGGTGAGGTATTGCACACACGCTCCTCTAGTTCCAGAATAGTAAATCTAGTAGGGCCAGGACTAAAATTTACTCTCCAGATATCAAACCTGATAATATCAAACCTAGTCAATTACCGCGGTGGTGTCGACCGGTACAGAGATATATGTTGAGCAGGCTCAGATCAACCCTTGAAAATGCCTCTTATCCTCCTCCCCAGGGATGGCTACATCAAGGGGATGTTGGCTGGCAATGACAGCCGGCGCAGGACGGGGAGGGCCACTTTATGGGTGAGCTTAACAAGCTTACTGCTTACTGACATTATTCTCTCTTTCGTAGCTCTGGTAATGCTGCCTCTCCCCTGTTTGGGAATTGGAGCTCTAATATATATATATATATATAAATATATATATCTAGCTGGACATGATTACTACTCAGTGCATCTGTGCCATGTCTGGACAAGTAATCTTTGGAGCCCGATGAAGGTTTACGGAAACATGAAGCACAGGGTGCATTCTCTCGTATGCTTCGGCTGCAAAGTCAGGGTTCCCTTTTTGGGGGACCAGGCAGGGTTGAATGGGTTCATGAAGCATGTTTATGATGAGGATATTAACCGCCAGATCTTTCCTTGGGGGTTTCTTTGAGGGGATAGGGGTGGCTGACTATCATTCCTACAGGCTATTATCAGAGTGGTCAGGTCGGATGTCAATGATGAGGTGCTCAAAGATCCCATTCGGAGTATGGCAAGCTTGGAACCTCAAAGGCGGGCAGCGGCGGCTCGCGAAATATTGGAGCACCGCTGGTTTGCTTGGTTGTGAGATTTTGTAATTTGTGGAACTCATGGATTCCCAGACTACGGCAGACAGTGCATCCCCAGCCGAGCTCTCTTGTCACTTATTGTCATTCGATGTGGTGGAGCTTCTAATAATTAGTATGAAGATAATGGCCCGGATGCTGGGAGCCTGGAAGGCTCTTTATATGACGGCTAAATGATGATGTATGTACATGTACAAGTATGTAGATATCATTCCTCCGTAGTTAAGTCCGCTCAGTGATCTGTTATTAAAAGGGGGGCGGAGATTAAAATTAATTACATCTAAAACTTAATATGTCTCTGTACCTTTTTTTTGTCTGTCTTAACTATATATACACTGGTATGATGAGATACGGGAGAGAATGTCAGATGCCCTTCGATCACATGAAATATAATTGTTTGCATACCTTACAGCTTAAATATATTATTTTTCATATTATTAATGAGTAACTTATTATAGCAATTTATGAATTCCGTACCCAGACCCTGTACCTCTCTCCGTCCACCTGTAGCTATGGCGTTCTGTTTCTTATCCAATAATCAAGCTCACCACCGGCCATTCTCCCACCTTCTCTACCCGTTCGGATAGAGATGTCGATGAGAGGGAAAATAATGGGATGGGATCAAAATGCAAAGCAGTGACGTGAATCTGTCGATAGTACTGGTAGACACGCTCTTCATGCACCAGGCCATATCCTTAGCCTGTCCTCGACGAATTCCAACGCCTTTAGCTGCCTTCAGGCTACCGTCCAGAGCTCTGGTTAGCTGTTATGACTGGTTGAGCGATTAGGGGGGAGTGGAATTTTTCCTTCGGGGAGAGGGGGAGAG
>QGQJ01000704.1:0-35718 GCA_003206725.1 Blastomyces emzantsi
GCGCGTCCAGCGGCGCCAGGGTCAGCACCATATCGTCGCGCACGAACAGGAAGACGTCCTCGATCGCTTCGCGGGTCGCGCCCCCGTGGAGCGTGACGTCCCAGCCGAGCGCCAGGCTCTCCGGGTCGAGGCCGGCGAAGTCGGGCAGGTCTGCGACGCGCGGCACGACCGTGCAGGAGCCGAGTTCGCGCAGCTCGTCGAGCAGGGCCAGCGGGTTCGTGCCGTTGCGCAGCACGTCCGGGGCGAAGGCAATCCCGATCCGCCAGCCTTCGGTCGCGGGATCCGGGCTCGGCCCTTCGGCCGCCAGCTCGGTTTCGGGCGCCTCCTTCGCGCGGCTGATCAGGCGCTCGAGCTCGGCCAGGATCGCCTCGCCAATCACCGGGGCGGTGGCGTCGGGTTCCTCGATCAGCGTGCGGATATAGTCCTTGGCCGAGAGCGACACGTTGACCAGGTCGGCGCTGGTCGGGACCTCGCCGCGGCGGACGAGGTCGAAGGCGGTTTCGAAATCGTGCGTGAAGGCGGCGACCCGGTCGAAGCCGAACATCGCCCCCGATCCCTTGATCGTGTGCAAGGCCCGGAACGCAGTGTCGATCAGCGCCGAATCGTCCGGCCGGTCGCCGAGGTCGAGCAGCGTCGTCTCCAGCCGATCGAGAAGCTCGTTGGCCTCGGCCAGAAACACCGCGCGCGGATCGTGATCAGTCATCGTCGAGCGGATCCCGTTGCACCGTCTTTTAGGAACCGGGGCACTTCTGCACCCGGCCCGGGCGCCGACCCGAGGCTAGATCTCGCGATCCTGCCGGCCGACACCCGATCGACCGAAGACTCGGTCCATCACACGGGAATGACACTACCTTAAAACCGTTAAAAAGTGAAGATCTGATCTGAGTTAAAAGTTCTGCACTCCTAATTTTTTCAGAATCCGGATCCATCCTATCCTAGAATAAACAATATATACCAATATTTTATCCTTTTATAACCACCACATATAGCAGTTTATGCTTACTCGTTGTGCGAAAACAGCGACAATCCGGAATTTATCGAATAGGTTTTCCGGATATTCTGCTGAATGCGCTCGACGCACTGCAAAATCCGCCTCCGGATCAGAACAGATCCACCCCGGTCATGGGATCATCATCCGCATCCGCCGCCGGCGCCGCGGTGCCGAGCAGGCGGCGGGACAACCGCTCCCGGACCTCGCCCAGGGTGCAACCGGCGATCAATGCCACGGCCCAGTCGCGCTCCGCCTCGGCCCGACCGTCCGGCTCGGCCTGCAAGGCGCGCAGGATCGCCTGCAGGTTCTGCATGCGCTGCTTGGCGAGATCCTGGAACTGCATGGCCACGATCGCGCCCGAGACGTCCTGGGTGATCGCCTCGGTGGTCTGCACGGTCTGGCTCAGCACGCCGGCGAACCGCGAGCTCTGCTCGACCAGAGCCTGCATCACCATGCGGACCCGGGCGTCGGCGTTGCGGCTCTCCTCCGACATGTCGATGGTGGCGATGTCGTGCAGGAGCGCGTGGCTGCTGCGCAGGCCGCCCGCGATTGAGCCGATCTGCTGCTTGATCACCCCGGACAGGGCGTTGATCGCGCCGGCCAGGCTGCGGACCTCGTCGGCCACCACCGCGAAGGCCCGCCCGGCCTCCCCGGCCCGGGCAGCCTCGATCTTGGCGTTCAAAGCCAGCAGGTTGGTCTGGCGGTTGATCTTCTCGATCTCGGCGACGCTGCCGTCTACCGAGGACAATTCGCCCAGCACGCCGTTCAGCGCGCTCTCCATGGTCGCGCCGCGGGACGACATGAAGCCGATCTTGTCGTTGAGCATCGCGAGGATCTCGCCGAGCGCCGTGGCGACCTCGGCGAGCGGCCGCTCGGCCCCGTCGATCCGCACCGACTGGATCGCCGTCACCAGCCCCTGCACGATCTCCGACTGCCCCCGGGTGGTCGTGGCGATGCGCTGGAACCGGTCCGACAGGCCGTGGACGTCGGTCTCGACATCCGCCGAGATGATCCCGAGTTCGTCGATCAGGACGTCAAGGGTCTTGCGCTGGACCTCGGACAGGCCGAGCCGGGCCTGGATCACATCCGCGGCCCCAAGCGGGGGCACCGGCACGGCCGGCACGGGGGACGCCTCCCGGTCGAGGTCATGCGCCGCGAGCGAATTCGATGCAGCCTCGTGATCCGACTTCAGATTCGCACGCCCCCAGAAGGCCATCGATAGGTATTCCTTGGACTCTGTCAGATCTTGCCGGGGACAGGCTCGAACGCACGACTGTGAACCACCGGTGCCTAGGCCAGTCATCTGAATGAACAGTTATGACCGAGGCAATATGCGCGGCCGATCACACGGATTATGCGACTCACACCACGCGGAGATTGCGGATATATTTCGATCCGGGAATATCAATGCTTTCGGCGTTCTTGGGTCAAAATGCGATCGAATACCAGCAAGTGTCGATTTTCTTGCCGGTAAATTCACCAATCAGCTTTTACAATACAAAATGGCACACCAGGCGCACCTCGGCAGTTTTCAACAGGAAACCCGAGGCCAAGGGTCGGACAACGTCCGTCGCTATGATCAGTTCAAGGGAAACTTAACGGCCGCGAATCTTAAAGAGATCGACTGCAGCCCGTCTGGCCGTGCAACCGCAACGGATTCCTCATGGCCGAACCCGCCACCCTCACCCTGCCGCCGGAATGCACGCTCCGGACGGCGCAGGCCCTCCAGGCCGACCTGCTGGCGGCGCTCGACGGCGCGCCCGGCCTCCTGCTGGATTGCGCGGCGGTCGAGAAGGTCGACGTCACCTTCGTCCAACTCGTGGTCGCGGCCGCCAAGTCGGCCGGCGCGCGCGGCGCCACCCTCGACCTGACCAACCCGCCCGACGCGGTCGCGGCGGCCTTCCGGCGCGCCGGCTTCACGCCGCACGCCCCGTTCACGGCGGATTCCGCCTCAGCCCTCTGACCTCAACACCGGATTCCCTTCATGGCCACCGTACTCGCCGTCGACGATTCGCCCAGCATCCGCCAGATGATCAAGATCGTGCTGGGCCCCGCCGGCCACACGGTGATCGAGGCCGAGGACGGCGCCGAAGGCCTCGCCAAGGCCAAGGCCGAGACGATCAACCTGGTGATCACCGACCTCAACATGCCGGTGATGAACGGCATCGAGATGATCAAGCAGCTGCGCACGGTGCCGTCCTGCGCGGGCGTGCCGATCCTGTTCCTGAGCACCGAATCGGACGACAGCATCAAGCAGCAGGCGAAATCCGCCGGCGCCACCGGCTGGATCACCAAGCCGTTCAAGCCGGAGCAGCTCCTGGCGGTGGTCTCGAAGCTGATCCGGGCCTGAAGTCGGGCCGCCCGAGCGGGTCCAGAAAAGTACTCACCTCGCACCGCGTAGGGCGCAACGCGCACCCGCTCGTGCGGGAGAGCCCCCCCCCCCCCGCATCGCGCGGTGAAAGAATCCGGCATCCGCGAGCCCGCATCGAAGATCGGACACGGCGCAGCCCGACGGCCCGATATTCGCGCCTCTATCGGCGCCGAAGAGCGCGCCATTGGGACCGAATATCCTGTCCAACAGGAGATGATCTGTAACCGAACGTACGAACCCTGCGCCCGCGCCCCAAAACGCCCTCAAACCCGGTCATTCCGTCTAAATCCGCACAAACGTGTGGATGAGCACCGCAGCGGCAACGTGGGACCGGAACGGGACCCCCACCGGCACGTTGACCGGCGCCATCAGGATACGAGAACGGCGTCTCACACAGTTCGGCACAGCGGGTCGGGTACAGAATGGGCGGTCAGCCACCAGGGTCCGGAACGGCTGCGTCGCAGGCGACGGACCCCGCGGGGGATCCGGGCCGAGGGGCGTCGGAAGCGGGGTCCATCGCGTTGAGCGACAGCTTCCGGCGCTTCGCCGACGTGGTGCCGCTGATGCTGTGGCGCTCCGATGAGCACGGCCACGCGGTCCACCACAACGAGTGCTGGCTCGACTTCACCGGGCGCCCGCTCGAGGAGGAGCTGCGCCTCGGCTGGCGCAGTGGGCTTCACCCCGAGGATTTCGAGCGCCACGCCCGGATCGTGGCCGAGGCCTTCGCCGCGCAGGCGCCGTTCTCCGTGGAATTCCGCCTGAAGCGGCATGACGGCGTCTACCGCTGGCTGCTCGACACTGCCCGCCCGCTGGTCGAGGACGGCCGGTTCCAGGGCTATCTCGGCTCCTGCTTCGACATCACCGACCGCAAGCATGCCGAGGAGCATATCGAGCAGGCGCTGGCCGAGAAGGAGGCGCTGCTCGCCGAGGTCTATCACCGGGTGCGCAACAACCTGCAGGTGATGGTCAGCCTGATCGGCCTCTACGGACGCGCCGCCCCGGACCCGTGCCGCGGCAGCTTCGAGGCGCTCGGCCAGCGGGTGCGGGCGATCGCGCTGGTGCAGCAGCACCTGCACGAGGCGCCCCATATCGCGTCGATCGACCTGCACGATTACCTCCATCGCCTGGCCTCGGGCCTCGGGCAGCTCCGGCGCGCCGGGCGGATCAGCGTCCAGGTCGGCGGCTCCGGGACCGGGCTGGTCGAGCCGCGCACCGCCAACGCGCTTGGCATGATCGTCGCCGAGATCGTGGCCGAGTGCCTCGACGCCACCGCCGAGCACGTTGCCTGCTCCATCGTCATCGAGATCGACTCCGCCGCGGGGCATCCGCTGCGGGTCTCGATCGTCTCCGGGGTGAGCGAGATGGCGGTCACCGGACGGTCCAACGTGCCCAATCTCGGGCCGCGCCTGATCGCCGCCTACGCGGCCCAGGCCGAGATCCAGGTGACGGGCGATGCCAGCACCGCCGCGCCCCTGATCCTGACCCTGCCGCCGACGCAGCCGCCGGAGGCGTGATCTCCGGCGCCGCGCCCCCTGGCGGTTTGCGATGGAGTCGCCAGATTTTCGCCAGGGCTCTATAGCGGCCCCGGCCCACCCCAAATCCGGTCCCTCATGGTTCCCCCGATCGACACCATCGTCGAGAATTTCGCCTTCATCGACGATTGGGAAGAGCGTTACCGCTACCTCATCGAGCTCGGGCGCGCCCTGCCGCCCCCGGACCCGGAGCTTCACGCCGAGGCCAACAAGGTCCAGGGCTGCGCCAGCCAGGTCTGGATCGACCTCGACGTCGACCGCTCGGATGCGGAGCCCCGCCTGCGCATGCGCGGCGACAGCGACGCCCATATCGTGCGTGGGCTGGTGGCCCTGATGATCGCCCTGTTCGACGGCAAGCCGTTGCGCGAAGCCGCCGAGACCGACGCCTTCGCGCTCTACACCAAGCTGGGCCTGGGCGAGCACCTGACCCCGCAGCGCTCCAACGGCGTCCGCGCCATGGCCGACCGGGTGCACCGCGACGCGGTGCGGTTCCTGCAGGTCGAGGGATAAGGCGCCGTCCGTTTCGCGATGGCGCCCCGCCGGAAGCGCTAGATTGCCGCCGCGGGGTCGGTCTCGTCGCCGTCCGGCGTGGGACGGCGGGTCCGGGGGCGGCGGTCGAGGAGGGAGCGTCCCAGGGCACGCAGCGGCGCGGTCAGCCGCCGGGCATCCTCGGCGCGCTCCATCAGGCGCTCGCCGTTGCGGATCTCCTTGTCGAGCTTGGCCATGGTCCGGGCGAGCGCCGGGTCGTCGTCCTCGAGCCAGACCTGCGTCACGCGGGCGAAGGCGATCACCACGCCCTGGAGCTTGAGCTGGCCCAGCGGGCCTTCGGTGTCGATCCCGGCCGCCGCCAGCATGTAGCGGTGGGAGTTCAGCATCACGCTGTTCAGCGCCAGCATCGACAGCGGCTCGCCACGCAGGGCGTAGGCGATCCGGCGCAAAGCCGGCTTGTAGGGCGTCATCGCGTCGAGCCGGCGCATCAGCACGTCAAACAGGCGCTCGCGGGTCGGCTCCTCTTCGAGGCCCGAGATGTCCCCTTCGAGAACCTTCCGGTCGATGATCCGGGTGAGGCCGCCCAGAACCGCGCCCTTCGAGGGGAACAGGTCGCGCAACTCGGCGAGCGTCAGGCCGGCCTCGCGGGCGATGTCGCCGATCTCGATGTCGTTCCAGGGCTGCTCGGCGGCCAGGCGCATCAAGGCCTCGACCGCGGCCTCGCGGGGCGGCAGCTTCGGCGGGCTCTCGGCCTGCGCAGCGGCGTCCTGGGCCGTGTCGGCCTGATTCGTGTCGTCCTGCACGGCACCGGCAACCTTGCGGGTGCGCTTCGACGGGGCTCTGGTCTCGGTCATGGGTCTGTCGCCCGCTCCTGTCGGTCGTCGGCTCTCATGTAGGAAAGGCGGCGGCGATGGGCAGGGCCGTCGCGCGGCGATGCCGCACGGATGTCAGCCGGCGAGCTCGGCCGCCCGGCGCCGTGCCGCCGCCACGGCCGCGCGCAGGAGCGGCGCCAGGCCGTCCGGCCGCATCAGCACGTCGAGGGCCGCCGCCGTGGTCCCGCCCGGGGAGGTGACGTTGCGGCGCAGCTCCGCCGCGGCCTCCGGGCTTGCCTCCAGCAGCGCGCCGGCACCCGAGACGGTGGCCCGGGCCAGGGCCTGCGCCACCGAAGGCTCGAGCCCCTCGGCGATCCCGGCCTCGGCCAGGGCCTCGACCAGCAGGAAGACATAGGCCGGCCCGGAGCCTGAGACCGCGGTCACGGCATCGATCTGCGCCTCGTCGGCGAGCCAAGCCACGGTGCCGTTGGCGGCGAACAGGGCGTCGGCCGCGTCGCGCTGCGCCGGCGTCACCTCCGCATTCGCGCAGGCGCCGGTGGCGCCCCGGCCGATGCTCGCCGGCAGGTTCGGCATGGCCCGGACCACGGCGCGGGCCCGGGGCAGCCAGGCGCGCAGATCCGCGATGGTCTTGCCCGCCAGGATCGACACCAGCAGCGTATCGGGGCCGACGAGCCGGTCGAGGCCGGGGGCTGCCGCCTCCAGGCCCTGCGGCTTGATCGCCAGGACCATCACCGCCCCGGGCTCGGGCTCCGTCGGGTTCAGCCGGATGCCGTGCCGGGCGCAGAGATCCACGATCGGGCGGGCGGGCACCGGGTCGATGATCGTGGTGGCGCGGGGATCGAGGCCCGCGTCGAGCCAGCCCGCCAGCATCGCGCCGCCCATCTTGCCGGCCCCGGCGAGAACCAGGGAGGCGGGCATCCGCGCCGGGGTCGGGGCCGCCGTCACGCCTCGCCTTCGGTCTCGAACAGCACGGCGTCCAGCGCCTCGCGGGCACTCTTGCCGGCCCAGAGCACGAACTGGAACGCCTGGAAGTAGCGCTCGCAGGCATCCACGGCGGTCTTCATCATGGTGGCGCATTGCGGATGCGTCGGCACCGCGCCGCCCGCCAGCAGCAGCGCGTGCCGGAACATCACCACGCTGTCGCTCGACCACAGGTCGAAATGGCCGATCCAGAGCTGCTCGTTGATCATCGCGATCAGCCGCAGCACCTCGGTCCGCTGCCGCTCCGGCACCTTCAGGTCGAAGGCGCAGGCCACGTGCAGGGCCTCGACATCCTCGATCCAGGTGAAGGCCACATGGTAGTCGGTCCAGCGGCCGGGGCTGGTGATCGACATCTCGTCGGTCTCAGCCCGGTCGAAGATCCAGTCGCGCAGGGACGCCAAACGCTCGACGACGTCGAGCGGATGCTCGTTCCGGTCAGGGTCGTGGAAGTCGACGTGGAGAAGCGGCATGACGATCCAAAAGGACGGCCCGGAATCGACCCGGACCGACGTGACGGGGACGCGAGAAGAGTGCGAGAACACTCCGAGAACTTGATACGACCGGCGACGACAGGCCGGGGTTGACGCGATCGACTGTCGAAGCTCTGCGGACATCGCCCCGCAGCCGCCGAATCACCCTATGCCTGACTATAGACCGGCCGTGACTCGCGACACAAAGTGCAGGTCACGCTCGGTGAACAGGAAACGAAATCATCGGCTGCGCTTCCTGTGCAAAAGCCTGAAGCGTTGCCGTCCGGACTCAGACGGCCTCGCTGAGCCCCGCGGCGCCGGCCCCGGCGCTGCCCTCCCGGGCCTCCAGGGCGGCCACACGGGCGGCGAGCGCCTCGTTCTGGGCGCGGAGATTGGTCACCATATCGCGCAGCACGTCGAGCTCCTCGCGGGAGGCGATGTCGAGGTCGCGGACGAGGCGCTCGACCTGCGCCTTGACCACCGTCTCGGCCTCGCGGCGCACGCCCTGGGCGGCGCCGGCCGCATCGGTCATCAGGCGGGCGAGATCGTCGAACAGTCGGTTCGAGGGGGGCATCGTGGTCTCCCGGATCGGCCGGCTGCCGTTCGGCGGCCTGACTGCGCGATTCAGGGTGACGAGATAGGAATCCGCGGGGTGCGGAGCAACGCCCGAAACGCGGCCCGGACACGGAAGCGGGGCCCGAAGGCCCCGCCCGTCGCAATCACATGCGGCGCATCATCCGACGGTGCATCATCTTGCGGTGCATGTGCCGGTGCATCATCCGGCGCTCCATGCGCCGATGCATCATGCGGCGCTCCATCGGGGTCAGGCGGACCTGCGTCACAGCGTCGGGCGCCGTGATGCCCGAGGGGAGGCCGGGGGCGGCGCTGGCGGGCTGGACGAGGGCAGCACCGCCCAGCGAGGCCAGCACGGCGAAGGCGAAGGTCAGTTTCCTCACGAGGAGACTCCAATGTTCTGATGTCCGGGCATGACGCCCGGTTCATCCTCCCAAACGGGAGGTCCGGAGAGTCGTCTCGTGCCGGTGAGGGCACGGCGGGCCCGCGAGGACCCGCCGCCATCAACTTCTGGGTTAGAGATTCGTTTCCTCGAAGGCCTTCACCCATTCGGCGCAGATGCCGGACCGGACGATGTCGTCGCGGGTGAACTCGACCACGGGGATCGGCATCATCCGGCTCTTGATCAGGTGCATGACCGTGCGCAGGCCAGAGGTCTCGCGCAGGTCGGTCTGGGAGACGTCGCCGTTGATGATGACCTGGCAATCGTCGCCGATCCGGGTCAGGAACATCTTGATCTCGGCCGTGGTGGTGTTCTGCGCCTCGTCGAGGATCACCAGGCAGTTCTTGAAGGTGCGCCCGCGCATCACCTCGAACGGCACGATCTCGATGTCGCCGGTCTTGAGCGCGATCTCGAAGGCGGCCTGGCCCATCCGCTCCTTCATGGCCTCGGTGAGCGGGGCGACCCAGGGCGCGATCTTCTCCTCGAGGGTGCCGGGGAAGAAGCCGAGCGAGCGGCCCGAGGGCACGTTCGGGCGGGTGATCACGACCTTGGAGATGCGGCGCTGGCGGAGCTGGTCGGCGGCGCGGGTCCCGGCGATGTAGGTCTTTCCGGTGCCGGCGGGGCCGAGGACGATTACCTGAGGGGAGCTGGCCAGGGCGTCGAGATACTCGGCCTGGCGCTCGGTGAGCGGTTGTATCGGGCTGAGGTTGCGCTCTTCGTCGAAGCGGGTGCGATGAATACGGGGCGTGCGGTCTTCAACCAGTTCAAGTCGTGTGCGGCGTCTCTTCATGGATCAACACTCCAACGGGACTTGCCAACCTGGATCTGTCGATGAACTGCCGTTTACCTTGCTGCTCCCGGATTTATTATATTACGCAACTAATTCCGGCGCCATGCCGAAGGTTCCACCCCGTGCTATTCGCCTGTGGAGAGCGTCACACCGCCTCGCCCGGGGTCGAATACGCAGTGCAAGCGTCGCACCAACGCGATTCGCACCCGACGATTGCGCGGCGGGTGTGACTAGGGGGTGACGGTTGGTGCTGCGGTGCAGAAAAAGCCGGCCGGCTGGCAAGGCTGCATCAGGCCGATAGCCGGGGACACGGGGTGACGCGGCATCCTGCACGACCGCGATCCTCTCCGCCCGCACGGGCGAAGCCGGCCGACCCTGCCGCCCTGAAACGTCCGGGCTTGATCGGCGGGACCCGCTTCATCCAGGCTGGATGAAGCTGTCGAGAACCATTTTCCGGCCGGCTTTATCGAAGTCAACGGTGAGCTTGTTGCCGTCGACGCCGGCGACGGTCCCGGGGCCGAACTTCATGTGGAAGACCCGCTGGCCGTCCTGGAACGCGGAGGGCGCGCCGGTCGACTTGGCGATCAGCTCGCCCTCGATCTGGCGCGGCCCGCCGGACCGGCCGCCCGGGGCGCTGCCGAAGCCGGACCGGTTGCCAGAGCCCGCGGCGGTGTTGGCCTGGGCGCGTTGCCAGCCGGGCGTGCCGTAGCTCGAGCCGAACGGCGTCGGGTTGCGGTCGAACCGCGAGGCGCCGGCCGAGAAATGCGCGGGCGCCTCGACCACGTCGACAGCCGATTCCGGCAATTCATCGATGAACCGGGACGGGATGGTCGAGGACCACAGGCCGTGGATCCGCCGGTTGACCGCAAACGACAGCTTAGCGCGCTTGCGCGCCCGGGTCAGACCCACATGGGCGAGGCGCCTCTCTTCTTCCAGACCGGCCCGGCCGCTCTCGTCGAGCGCCCGCTGGTTGGGGAACAGGCCGTCCTCCCAGCCGGGGAGGAACACGGTGTCGAATTCCAGCCCCTTGGCGGCGTGGAGCGTCATCAGCGAGACCCGCTCGGCGCCCTCGGCCTCGGAGGCCTCCATCACCAGGGAGACGTGCTCCAGGAAGGCCGCCATGTCGGGGAATTCTTCCATGGAGCGGACGAATTCCTTCAGGTTCTCCAGGCGACCGGCGGCGTCGGCGGACCGGTCCTTCTGCCACATCTCGGTGTAGCCGGATTCCTCCAGGATGGTCTGGGCGACCTCGCTGTGCGGCTGCGTCTCGATGAGGCGAGCCCAGCGGGAGAAGCTCTCGGTCAGCGCCCGCAGGGTCGCGCGGACCCGGGGCTTCAGCTCGTCGGTCTCGCACAGGCGCTGGGCGGCGATCAGCAGCGGCAGGCGGTTGGCGCGGCCGTAGGTGTGGAGCTGCTGCAGGGTGGCGTCGCCCAGGCCGCGCTTGGGCGTGTTCACGATCCGCTCGAAGGCGAGGTCGTCGCTGACATTCATGGTGACGCGCAGGTAAGCCAGCGCGTCGCGGATCTCGGCCCGCTCGTAGAAGCGCGGGCCGCCGATCACCCGGTAGGGCAGGCCGAGCTGGACGAAGCGATCCTCGATCTCGCGCATCTGCGCCGAGATCCGCACCAGCACGGCGATCTCCGAGAGGGGATGCTGCTTGGCCTGCAGGGATTCGATCGACTCGGCGAGCTGGCGCGCCTCCTCCTCGGAATCCCAGGCGCCGGTCACGGTGACGCGCTCGCCCGGCTCGTCCTCGGTGCGCAGGGTCTTGCCCAGCCGGCTCTCGTTCTTGGCGATCAGGCCCGAGGCGGCGGCCAGGATATGGCCGGTGGAGCGGTAGTTGCGCTCCAGGCGCACCACCACGGCGCCCGGGAAATCGTGCTCGAAGCGCAGGATGTTATCGACCTCGGCGCCGCGCCACCCGTAGATCGACTGGTCGTCGTCGCCCACGCAGGCGATGTTTTTTCGTGATTGCGCAAGCAGCCTGAGCCACAGGTACTGGGCGACATTGGTGTCCTGGTACTCGTCCACCAGGATGTAGCGAAAGCGTTCCTGATAACTTTCGAGGATATCTTTGTTCTCACGCCAGAGCTTGAGGCAAAGTAACAAAAGATCGCCGAAATCGACGGCGTTGAGCGTCGCGAGCCGGGCCTGGTAGGCGGCGTAGAGCGCGCCGCCCTTGCCGAACGCGAAGGAGGTCGCCTCGCCCGGCGGCACCTGCTCGGGGCCGAGGCCGCGGTTCTTCCAGCCGTCGATCGTGTGGGCCAGAGCCCGGGCCGGCCAGCGCTTCTCGTCGATGTTCTGGTCGGCGATCACCTGCTTCATCAGGCGCAGCTGGTCGTCGGTACCCAGGATCGTAAAGTCCGACTTCAGCCCGACCAGCTCGGCATGGCGCCGCAGGATCTTGGTGCCGATGGCGTGGAACGTGCCGAGCCAAGGCATGCCCTCCCCGGCCGGGCCGATCAGCGCGCCGATCCGGTGCTTCATCTCCCGGGCGGCCTTGTTGGTGAAGGTCACCGACAGGATGTCGTAGGGGCGGGCGCGGCCAGTGGCGATCAGGTGGGCGATCCGGGTGGTCAGCACCCGGGTCTTGCCGGTGCCGGCCCCGGCCAGAACCAGCACCGGACCCTCCGTCGCCTCGACGGCGCGGCGCTGCTCGGGGTTGAGCCCTTCCAGATAGCTGGCGGCGTCCCGCCGGAGGGCGCCCATGGCGCGGGCGGCGATGGAGGTCGGAGCGCCGTCCCCGGCGGGCTGCGCGTGCGGGCCATTCTGCATTCCGCCTCCCTGGACCAAATCGCGAACGGCGTCGAGGGTGTTCAGCTCGGCGCGGCCCTCTGGCGCCGTCCGGGACTTATCGTGCTATGGCCGGTCGCAGGTTGCCCAGGGGGGCACGCGACGGCGGGGCATCACGGTGCCGCGACCGCGCGGGGTGGTTCGCGGAACGGTGAGCGTGCGTGATCTTCTGACCGCGCTGGCGGGCGCCGTCATCCTGGTTCTCGTCGCGGCGCTGGCCGTCCCGCCCGTCATCGATTGGCAGGCCCAACGCGGCCTCGTCGACCGGGCGCTCGCCCGGTCCCTGGACGTTCCGGTCCGGACCGACGGCCGAATCGAGGTGCGGCTCCTGCCCTCGCCGCGGCTGCGCATCGACCGGCTGCATATCGGCACCGACCCGAACCGGCCGACCCTGGATGCCCGCTTCGTCAAGGCCGAGGTCGCGCTGGCGCCGCTCCTGAAGGGCGAGTTCCGCTTCACCGAGACGCGGGTGGGCCGCGCCGAGATCAAGCTGCCGGTGGCGGCGAGCGACGCCGTGCGGATCCCGCCCGACCTCGGCGAGGCCCTGCGCGCCCGCGACTTCGCCATCGAAGACCTGCACGTCCAGCAATTCCTCGTGACCACGCAGGTGCCGGCCACCGGCCGGACTGACCAGCTCTACGTCCAAGACCTGCACCTGCAGACCCCCGCCCTGATCGGGCCGTGGCGGGTGGAGGGCACGAGCGGCGGCGTCCCGTTCCGGGCGGTCAGCGGCACGCCGGGGGCCGACGGGCGGCTCGCCGTGAAGATCGCGGGCGGGGGCGACGCGCATCCGCGCTTCGAGGCGGATGCGCGCCTGGGCCTCGTGCCCAACGATGCCGACGGGACGACGCTGATCGAATCCGAAGGCTCGGCCCGCCTCGTGGTCGGGCCGCCGACCCAGGCGGCCGGCCCCTATCTGCCGTTCTCGCTGGGCGGGACGTTCAAGGCCCGCGGCGCGCAGGTGCGGTTCGAGGGTGTCGAACTCGCGATCGATCCGGGCGGGCGCGCCCTGCGGTTCGCCGGCACCGGCCGGCTCGATCTGCGCCAATGGCGCGCCAGCCTGAACCTGGAGGGCCGCCGCCTCGACCTCGACGCCTTCCTGACCTCGCCCGACGGCCAGAACCTGATCGCCCGCGGCGTCCCGGATCTCGGGCGCGGCCTGCCGGCGATGCTCGACCTCGATCTCGCGGTGGGCAGCCTGGTGCTCGGCGGCGACGAATGGTCGAACCTGGCGCTCGCCGGCACCGTCGAGCGCACGGGCGGCCTGCTGCTGCGCCGCCTGTCCGCGGTCGGCCCCGGCGACGCAACCTTGAATGTCACCGGCCAGATCGAGGCGGCACCGTTCCGCCTCACCGGCCCGGTGGCGTTGAATGCCCCCGATTCCGAGCCGCTCGGGCGCTACCTGCGCCGGCTCGGCCTGGAGGGGCCACTGACCGCGCTCCTCGACGGGCGCCGGATCGAGGCGGCCGCCGACCTGTCCGCGGCGGCCTCCAGCCTGTCCCTGCGCAACCTGCGCCTCGGCCTCGGGCCGGCGCGCATCACCGGCAATGCCCGCTACACCGCCGCGGAGGCAGGCTCGCGCGGGCGCTTCGACGCCCAGATCCGCGCCAGCGGCATCGACATCGCCGCCCTGCCGCCTCTGGGCACCACCCTCGGCAGCCTGCGCGACCACGACCTCGCCCTGACCCTCGAGGCCAAGGACGTGCGCTACGGCCCGGCCGGCTCGGGCAACGGCACGATCGCGGCGAGCATCCAGTCCGACGGGTCGAGCCTCGTGGTCGACAGCCTCGACGTGGCGGATCTGGCGGGGGCCAGCGCGAAACTGTCCGGGCGGATCAGCGCGGACGGGACCGGCCGCGTCTCCGGGCGGCTGAAGGCCCCGGTGGCGGCGCCGCTGCTCGGCCTGCTCGAGCGGGTCTGGCTCGGCGAGATCCGCCTGCTGCCCGCCTTCCTGCGCGAGGCGCCCCTCGACCTCGCCGTCACCCTGGACCGGGAGGGCGGCGCGGCCGATGCCCTGCGCAGCCAGGCCCGGGGCAATGCCGGCGGCGGCACCCTCGACCTGACGCTCGCGAGCCGCGGGACGCGGATCGAGGGCGGCACCGCGACGCTCACCGCACCCCGGGCCGGCATCTGGTTCGGGCGCACCGACATCGCCGGCCTGCAGCAGCCCGCCGAACTGCATCTGAACGCCGAGCGGCCGGAGGCCGACACCCTCGCGCTGACCGTCAACGGCACGATCGCCGGCCTCAAGCTCGCCACCGCCCGGCCGATCCTGATCGGCGCCGACGCGCTGCCGAATGCCGGCGAGATCCGGGCCGACACCGCCGACCTCGCCCCGTTCCTGACCCTGGCCGGCGCCGCCCGGCTCAGCCCCGGCGCTTGGCCCGCCGACTTGACCTTCGTGCTGGCCAAGGATGCCGGCGACATCGCCGCCGACACCACCGGCAGGATCGCCGGCACCGCCTTGAGCGGCAAGGTTTTGCGGGCGCCGGGCGGAGCGCTCCGGGGGCGCCTCAGCCTCGACCGCCTGTCGGTGCCGCAACTGGCCACAGCTCTGCTGCTGCCGCCGGACCCGGCCAAGGGCGACCGCTTCGGGCCCGCGCCCCAGCCCATCGCGCCGCTCGCCCTCGATGCCCGGGTCGCGAGCCTCGATCTCGGCCGCGGCCTCACCGCTACGGAGGCGAACCTCGCCCTCGGCCTGGCCGACGGCGCCCTGACCCTGCGCAACCTCACGGCCAAGCTCGCCGGCGGGCGGATCGCCGGCTCGGCCACGCTCACCCGGCGGGGGGCCGAGGCAACGGTCTCCGGCGAGGGCGCGCTCGACGACGTCGCGCTCGCCACCCTGGCGGGGTCCAGCCCGATCGGCGGGCGCCTGACCGCCTCCCTGCGCTTCACCACCCAGGCGGAGACCGCCCCGGGCCTCGCCGACACCCTGTCCGGCAGCGGCAGCCTCACGCTCAAGGACCTGAGCGTCCCGCAGGCCGACCCGTCGGCCCTGGGCCGTGCCCTCACCCGAGCGGTGGAGATCGACGACCCCTTGCGCGAGGGGCGGCTGCAGGCCCTGGTGGCCGAGGAACTCGCCAAGGGCGGCGCGCAGGCGAAGGCGCCGGCAAGCAGCCCGGCCACCATCGTCGGCGGGATCCTGCGGGCCGGCCCCCTCAACCTCGATTTCGGGGCCGCCCGCTGGTCCGGCACCCTCGGCTACGACCTGCACGGCAACCGCCTCGATGCCCGCGGATTCCTGTCCGGCGGCCCGGTTCCCCGGGGCTGGAGCGCCGGCGCGCCCTCCGTCCAGCTCGGCTTCACGGGCTCCCTCGGAGCGCCCGAGCCCGTCCTCGATGTCAGCGCCCTGTCGAGCGGGCTCGCCGCCTTCGTGCTCCAGCGCGAGTTGGAGACCATCGAGCTGACCGAGGCCGACCAAGTCGAGCGCCAGCGCCGCCGGGCCCGGATCGAGATGGACCGCGCCCGCGCCACAGCGCTCAAGGCCGCCGCCGAGAAGGCGGCCGCCGAGGAAGCCGCCCGGCAGGCCCGGGCGCGGGCGCAGAGCGAGGGCACGGCCGAGGGGCAGCCGGGCGCCCCGGAGGCCGCGCAGCCCTCGAGCAGGCCCTGATCGCGGCATCAGACGTTTTGGCCTGGATCGCCGGTCCCGTCCTCGGACGGGCGAAGCGCGGCGGCCGACGCGGCGAAAATCCCACCCTCTCCCTTCATCCTGAGGTGCCGGAGCGCAGCGGAGGCCTCGAAGGAGCCTCCAGCCAAGCGCGCGATCCCTGGAGGGCTCCTTCGAGGCCGCTGCGCGGCACCTCAGGATGAGGCAAGTGGGTGGGATGGGCCGATCAGACGAGACGCAGGCCGCCGGTGCCGACCGTTTATCCGCCTCTCGACGCTCCCTACGCCTGCCCCACCGCCATCAGCGCGAAGGTGTAGATCAGCGCCACCTCCTCCAGCCGGTCGAAGCGGCCGGCGGCGCCGCCGTGACCGGCCTCCATGTTGATGCGCAGGAGGATCGGGCCGCCGCCGGTCATGGTGGCGCGCAGGCGGGCGACCCATTTCGCCGGCTCCCAGTAGGTCACCCGCGGGTCGGTGAGGCCGCCCAGCGCGAGGATTGCCGGGTAGTCCTTGGCGGCGACGTTGTCGTAGGGCGAGTACGACAGGATCGTCTCGAACGCGGCGATGCTCTCGGCCGGGTTGCCCCATTCGGGCCATTCCGGCGGGGTGAGCGGCAGTTCCGCGTCCAGCATGGTGTTGAGCACGTCCACGAACGGCACGTCGGCGACGATGCCGGCGAACAGCTCCGGGGCGAGGTTGGCGACCGCGCCCATCAGCATGCCGCCGGCCGATCCGCCATGGGCGACGATGCGCTTCTCCGCCGTGTAGCCGGCCGCGATCAGCGCCCGCCCGCAGGCGATGAAATCCGTGAAGGTGTTGGGCTTCTTCTCGCGCTTGCCGTCGAGATACCAGCGCCAACCCTTCTCGGTGCCGCCGCGGACATGCGCGATGGCGTAGACGAAGCCGCGATCGACCAGGCTCAAGAGGTTGGTCCGGAAGCCCGCCGGCATCAGCGTCCCGTAGGAGCCGTAGCCGTAGAGCAGGAGCGGCGCGGAGCCGTCGAGCGCAAGGCCCCGGCGGTGCAGGAGCGAGATCGGTACCTGCTCGCCGTCCGGCGCGGTCGCGAACAGCCGGCGGGTGACGTAGGCGGCCGGATCGTGCCCGCTCGGGACGTGCTGGCGCTTGCGCAGGGTCCGGCCACGGCTATCGCAGGCATAGTCCCAGGTCTCGGACGGCGTCGTCATGGACGAGTAGACGAAGCGGATCGTCGCCGTGTCGAATTCGTGCCCGCCCCGCAGGCCCAGCGCGTAGGCCTCCTCGGGGAAGGCGACGCTGTGCTCGGACTCGTCGGCGAGGTCGCGCACGATGATCCGCGGCCGGGCATTCTCGACCTCGAGGCGGATCAGGTGGCCGGCCAGCAGGTGCAGGTGGCGGATCATCACCCCGGGCCGGTGGGGCACGAGGTCGGTCCAGTTCGCCCGGCCCGGATCGTCCAGGGGGGCGGTGACGATCTTGAAGTCCTCGGCGCCGTCCGCGTTGGTCCGGATGTAGAGCCGGTCGCCGCGATGCTCGACGTCGTAGATCAGCAGCGGCTCGCGGGGCTGGACCAGCCGCAGGGCGGCCGAGGGCGCGTGCCGGTCGAGGAGCCGGATTTCGGAGGTCTCGTGGTCGCTCGCGGTCACGTCCAGGAAGGCGCCGGACTGGGTGCGGCCGATATGGACGAAGTAGCCGGCATCCGGCTCGGTGTAGACGGTCTCGTCGGCCGATTGCGCGGTGCCGAGGCGGTGGCGCATGACCTTGGCGGGCCGGTGGTTGGCATCGAGGGCCACGTACCAGAAGCTGTGCCCGTCCGCGGCCCAGACAGCCTCGCCGGAGGTCGCCTCGACCCGGTCCTCAAGGTCGAGGCCGGTGGCGAGGTCGCGGACCTTGATCGTGTAGAGTTCCGAACCCTTGGTGTCGGCGCTCCAGGCGAGCAGCCCGTGGTCGTCGGAATGGACCGCGGCGGCGATCTCGAAGAACGGCAGGCCCTCGCCCTCGCGGTCGCCGTCGATCAGGATCGTCTCGTCCGGGTCGGCGCCGGAATCCGGCACGTTCGGCGACGTGGACGGCCGCCGGCAGACCAGCGGGTGCTGCCCGCCCTCGCGGTAGCGGGTGTAATAGGCATAGGGCCCGTCGGGATCGGGCACGCCGCTCTCATCCTCCTGGATGCGGCCGCGCATCTCGGAGACCAGGGCCTTGCGCAGGTCGGCGCTGCCGGCGAGCGCGGCTTCCGCGTAGGCGTTCTCGGCCTTGAGGTAAGTGGCGATGTCCTCGGGAAGCGCGGCCGGGTCCTTCAGGACCGCCTGCCAGTTCTCCGCCTTCAACCATGCGTAGTCGTCGACGATCTCCCGTCCGTGGACGCTGAAGCGCCGCGGCCGGGGTTCGGCCACCGGTGCTTCGGTCCGGTGAGCATGAAAGCCGCGCCCGATCTCCGTCATCGTATCTCCCGCCGGGTCCTGTCCGCCCGGTCCGGGCGCCCGGTCCTGGCATGTGTCGCGCCCGGGGCCGCGACGCAAGCCGCCGCGACGCCGGAGCCGGCCACTGCCAACTTTAAGTTCGATCGAAGCAGGAGCGCATCTACTTCTGGATAGAAAATCTGATCCAATAGTGTCCGGGATCGAACGGATCGAGCAGAACTTGGTAATCTCATTCGATCTTGTGGCCTAAAACTTCTTGTTGTACCTTGGCACAAGGGATCGATTGGTGCACGCGCGGCTTGGTGACAGCACGTTCGCGTCGTGTACCCGTACATCCCGGCGCGTGATCGGAAACACGCACGAAACTGTCATTGCGTTGGCGAATACAAATCCTCGCAATACATCGGGGGTATCATGATAAGCGAAAACGGGAAACCCTTAGATCTTGTCGGCGCGACGGCTGAGGTCGTGGCTGCCTATGTGCGCAACAATTCCATTCCGGTGAGCGAGCTCCGCCCGCTGTTCGGCAACGTCTACGCGGCCCTGAAGCGCGTCGCCGAGAGCCATGCGGTCACGGTGTCGGAGCCGGCCGTGCCGGTTGAGGCGTCGGTGACGCCGGATCACATCGTCTGTCTGGAGGACGGCCGGAAGTTCAAGTCGCTCAAGCGGCATCTCCGGGCGATGTACAACATGAGCCCCGAGCAATACCGCGCGAAGTGGAATTTACCCGCCGATTATCCGATGGTCGCGCCGAATTACGCCAAGACCCGCTCCGAGCTCGCCAAGGCGATCGGGCTGGGCCGGACCGACGCGCTGCGCGACGCCGCCTGAGCCGGACCGGCCCGGCCCCTCGGCACAACCGGGGGATACGGGCGAGGGATACGGAACCGATGTCGGACGTTGGGGTGCAACCGCTCGTTTGTGCGATGCGGTCGAGACCCCGTCCGGCGCCGAGGTGCTGTGCATGAACGCGTTTCCCGACCCGCGGGATGGTGATCCTGCGAAGGATCTCGAGCGGATGAACACCCTTCTCTCCGAATGGGCCGCGCGGTCCGCCACCGACAGCGCCGCCCTGATCGATCGCTTCGAAGAGTTGGGCTACCCGGTTCGCGGCAAGTCCGAGGACGAGATCGCCGAGATCCTGCGCCAGCCACCGAGTCGACCGCGCCGGACCTGATTCTTCCTTTAGGCAAAAAGTCCTTGACTTCGTGGGGGTGTCCTGCAAGGGTCGCGGCCGGTCGAGCCTGCGTACCATGGTAGGAACAAATCATGAACAAAAACTCGAGGGCCGGACGGGCCAGGGCGGGGGCGAGGCGGGGCGCGCCGGAGCCGGTCGCCCTGCCGGCGGAGGCCACGCGCCTGCTGGCGCGGCTCGGCGAGGCCGGGGCCTACGCGCGGCCCGATCCGCTGACCGAGGACGGGCTGCTGGTCCGGGGCGGCGGCGACGGGGTCTCGGTGGGCAGCGGGCGTTTCGCACAGGCCGCCGGACGGGCGCTGGTTGAGGCCGACCTCGCCGCCTGGGATCCCGCGGGCACCCGGCTGACGATCGGGCCGGCCGGGCAGGCGCGGCTGCGGCGCAAGCAGGCCCCGGACGGGATGACCTATCGCGCCCAGCACCAGGATCTGACCGTGATCGACGGCGGCGGCGCGGAGCCGACCATCCGGAACGCGTCCGAAAATCCCCTGGCCTGGATGGTCCGGCGCCGGAACCCGGACGGCACGCCGCTGATCGATCCGGCCGCGTTCGAGGCCGGCGAGCGGCTGCGCCGAGACATGACCAAGGCGGCGATGCTGCCCCGGATGGGGTCCGAGCTCGGCGCGCCCCGGGTCGATGGCGGCGGCGCCCGCGATCCGGCCGCCGCGGCCGACCAGGTGATCGCGGCCCGCCAGCGGGTGCGCGGCGCCCTCGACGCGGTCGGCAGCGACCTGTCGGGCCTGCTGATCGACCTGTGCGGCTTCCTCAAGGGCCTGGAGCGGATCGAGGCCGAGCGCCGCTGGCCGGCCCGCTCGGCCAAGGTCGTCGCCCGCATCGCCCTGGGGCGCCTGGCCGAGCATTACGGCCTGGCCCGCGAGGCGACCGGGCCGGATCACGGGCGGTTGCGGCTGTGGCGGGCGTAAGCCGGGAGGGCCGCCAGGGCGCCACCGCGCCCTCACCCCGGCAGATCACGGGTGAGGCCGAGGGCGGGACAGACCCGGCCGGAACGGCGCTCCCGTTGGGGCGCGTCGTCGCCCGCCTCAGGCGGCCTGGATGTCCCGCAGGAAGCTGTCGACCTCCTGCCGGACCTTCTGGGACTGGGTCGCCAGCTGGGAGGCCGCGTGCAGCACCTGGGTCGCGGCGCTGCCGGTCTCGCTGGACGAGGCCAAGACCTGGACCACGTTGGCCGACACGTCCCGGGTGCCCCGGGCGGCCTCGCCGGCATTGCGCGAGATCTCGCTGGTCGCGGCGGTCTGCTGCACCACCGTCGAGGCGATCGCCCCGCTGATCTCGTTCACCGCCGCGATGGTGCGGGCGATCTGCTCGATCGCGTCCGCGGCCTGACCGGTGGCGGATTGGATCGCGGCGATCTGGCCGCCGATCTCCTCCGTGGCGCGCGCCGTCTGGCCGGCGAGCTCCTTCACCTCGGCGGCCACCACGGCAAAACCGCGTCCCGCGTCGCCGGCGCGCGCCGCCTCGATGGTCGCGTTGAGCGCCAGCAGGTTGGTCTGCCCGGCGATCCCGGAGATCGTCGTCACCGCCGCGCCGATCTGCTCGGCGGCTACCCGCAGGCTGGCCATGGCGGCGTTGGTGGCCTGCGCCTCATGGGCGGCGGCACCCGCGACCTCGTTGGAGCGGAGCACCTGCCGCTCGATCTCCTGCAGCGACGAGACCATCTCCTCGGCCGCCGCCGCCACGGTCTGGACGTTGGTCGAGGCCTGCTCGGCGGCGGCGCTGGAGGCCACCGCCTGATTGTTGGTGTCGTCGGCGACCTGGGTCATCGAGCGCGCTGTGGCGTCGAGTTCCGTGGCGGCCCCGGTGACCACCTCGAGCGAGGCCGCGACGTTCTGCTGGAAGGCCCTCACCAATTGGTCGACCCGCTCGACCCGGCTGAGCCGGGCGGCCTGCTCGGCGGCCTGGGCGGCCTCCAGCTCAGTCCGGGCGATCGCGTTCTGGCGGAACACGTCCACCGCCTTGGCCATCTCACGCATCTCGTCACGCACCTCCGGCTGCGGCACCGCGACATCGGTGTCGCCCTCGGCCAAGCGCTTCATCGCGTTGGTCATGCCGACGATCGGCCGGATGATGCTGCGGGCGATCAGGAAGGCCAGCGCGCCGCCGAGCACCACCGCCAGGCTGATCAGGCCGACCTGGATGCGCCGGGCGTTCTCCACCGACGTGGTGGTCGCCTCGGTGAGCTCGTTCACGGCGACGAAGATCTTGTCGCGCGCGGTCTCGCCGACCCGTTCGATCGACGCCGCGAACGGCTTGATGCCCGTCTCGAACGCGTCGTTGGCGACGCTCGTCGCGCCGTCCCAGGCCGCCACGGTCGCCGCATAGGCGTCCAGCCCTTCGGCGACCGCCTTGATCTCCGGCGCGACGATCGCGCCGCCCTCCACCGCGCCGAAGGCCTTCAGGGCGCCGCGCGCCTGCTCGACCGCCGTCAGGAACTCCGCCCGATCCTCCGCCGAAAGCCGCATGGTCAAGCGCGCGGCCCCGAGCCGGGCCCGCAGGATGGTGATCTCGATCTTCTGAACGCGATCGGCCATCGCGGTGCCCATGCGCTCGCGAACCGCCACGACCAGCGCATTCAAGGTGTGCGCGAGCGCATCACCGGCCTTGAACATGTTCGTCCGGGTTTCGCTCACGCGCTGGCCGGCCGTCGCGAGCCGCTCCAGCCCCGCCTTCAGGGCGCGGGCATCGTCGCGCATCTGCCCGTAGAGCGGACGGCGCTCGGTATGCAGGGCACGCGTGAAATGCATCTCGCTCGTCTCCTCGATGGCGCGCCGCGACTGCTCTATCGCGGTGATCTGCTCGGCGCTCGGGGCGAGGCGGTAATGCTCTGCGGCGCCGGTCAGGCGTGCCGCGAGGCTGTTGATCGTGAGGATCGACCGTACGCCGACGTCGAACCGAGCGCGCATCTCGTATTGTTCGGTGATGAAGCTCTGTTGATAGAGCGAATACGCACCAATGCCGCCGGCAATCAGCACGAGCATGGCGAAGCCGGCATAGAGCCGGTGGCGAATTCCCAACTTCACGGGCGGACGACTTTCCAAAAGACATGCCCGCATCGGGCACGACACCGATAAAATTCGGATCGATGACACTATTGTGTCAGCATTCGCACCTCAACCTCAGGTAATATTTACGTCATTATTGTTATAGTCTCTGCAATGACCTTACATCCGTGCGCAGGACGCAAGAGTAAAGATTCACGACCGTCGGATGGGTTCAATCCGCTCGCCCAATTCAAACCTCAGCTGACACCATTGCATTCAGGATCATATCCAGTAGATCTTTATTATAATCCTATTTTATAATCCATGCGATCAAGACTACGCGGACAATACCGAACTAACACCGCGCCTCGGCGGTGCCACGGACCAACAACCAAGAGTCTATCGTATCCTGGGACTCCAATGATCTGCGCGGAAAGCCACTCGTCGGAGGCCCGAAGCGCCGTCCGGCCGCGGGCATTCGGACCGATGCTCAGAGGCCCGGATTTCGGCCCGGGGAGCCCGGTTGGGAGATTCCAGCCGAAGCTCGCACGACCGATTCGGCGCGCATCTATTGGGAGGGCGACGGGCCGAGGGCAGACGGGGTGAAGAGGATGTGCGCGCGACGAAGCGCGTCAGGCCGCGCGATTCGCCAGAGCCTCGCGCATCAGGCTCGCGACCATCCCGTCCTGGAACTGCTCGCGCTGGATGAACAGCGCGTCCGGAACCAGCACCGAGGCGTCCTGCTCCGGCGGGTCGACCGGATCGCTGGAGAGGACGATGCGCAGGCCCGGGCGCAAGGCCCGCGCCTCGACCGCGAGCTGCGCGCAGCACAGGCCGCCCTGCAGGGCCGCGTCCACCACCATCACGTCCACGGGCAGCCCGAGGGCCAGGACCGTCATGGCGTCGACGCCCCGGTCGCAGGCGGTCACTTGGTAGCCCAGCATCCGGATCTCGGCGGAAATCTCGTCGCGCCAGCGCTTGTGGCGGCCGACGACCAGCACCTGGATCCGGTAACAAACGCCCTGGGGCAGCCTGCCGGAGGCCGTCTCGACGTCGGTTGTGGGCATCGTCCGCACTCGACCTCGCTCTGGCTTTGCGATGCATCATGCTAAGCCGGGAACCAAGACACGCGCAAGCCTCTGGCCGCGAAGGCGCCGCAATCCGCGCCGCTGTTGCCCAAAGCGCATGCAGCCCGAAGCGTGGTCATAGCGTAGGCTTGCGGTTGACGGCGCCGGGGTCGCGCGGGCAACACCGGGCCGCCGCGGGAGGCCCCGCGCGCTGCCGGAGCTTGAGCCGATGTCGTCCGCGAAATCCCCTCCCGTCTCTCCGCTGGCGCCCGCTACGGTGCCGGAGCTGCCGCCGCTGCCGGGCGTGCGAATCGCCACCGCCCAGGCCGGCATCCGCTACAGCGGCCGCACCGACGTACTCTATGTCGACCTCGCCCCCGGCACCCGGGCGGCCGGGGTGTTCACCCGCTCGAAATGTCCCTCGGCGCCGGTGGATTGGTGCCGCGAGGCCCTGACGCACGGCGCGGCCCGGGCCGTGGTGGTCAACTCGGGCAACGCCAACGCCTTCACGGGCCGGCTCGGCCGGGAGGCCGTCGCCAAGACCGTGCAGATCGCCGCGCAGGCGGCCGGCTGCAGCGACCGGGAGGTCTACGTCGCCTCCACGGGCGTGATCGGCGAGCCGCTGCCGGCCGAGCGATTCGAGGGCGTGCTGGCCGATTGCGCCGCCCGGGCCACGGACGGGCCGGCCGCCTGGGCCGAGGCCGCCCGGGCGATCATGACCACCGACACCTTCCCCAAGCTCGCGACCCGCACCGCCGAGATCGACGGCGTGCGCGTGACCATCAACGGCATCGCCAAGGGTGCCGGCATGATCGCCCCCGACATGGCGACGATGCTGGCCTTCGTGTTCACCGACGCCGCGCTGCCCCAGGCGGCGCTCCAGGCCCTGCTCACGGCCGGCACCCAGACCAGCTTCAACTGCGTGACGGTGGACGGCGACACCTCGACCTCCGACACCCTGCTGCTGTTTTCCACCGCCAAGGCCGGCAATGCCGAGATCGCCGACGCGGCCGACCCGCGTCTCGCCGGCTTCAAGGCGGCGCTCGACAGCCTGCTGATCGAGCTCGCGCAGCTTGTCGCCAAGGATGGCGAGGGCGCGCGCAAGTTCGTCACCGTGCGGGTCACCGGGGCCGAGAGCGACGCCTCCGCCCACCGGATCGCCATGTCGATCGCCAACTCGCCGCTGGTGAAGACCGCGGTGGCCGGCGAGGACGCCAATTGGGGCCGGGTGGTGATGGCGGTCGGCAAGGCCGGCGAGCCCGCCGACCGGGATCGCCTGGCGATCTGGTTCGGCGACGTGCGCGTGGCCGTCCAGGGCGCTCGCGACCCGGATTACAGCGAGGCGGCCGCCAGCGCGGTGATGCGCGAGCCCGAGATTGGGATCCGGGTCGATCTCGGGTTGGGCGAGGGTCAGGCCCGCGTCTGGACCTGCGACCTGACCAAGGCCTACATCGAGATCAACGGGGATTACCGCTCGTGAGGGCGCGCCTCGCCGGCCTGCTCCTGCTGGCCCTGCTGCCCGCCGGGGCGCAGGCCGACGATTCGGCGTGCAAGCGGCGCATCAGCGTCGTCGGGCGGGCCGCGGAGACGCGGGCGCCGGACTTCGCCGAGGTCACGGTCGGGATCGAGGCCCGGGGCGCGACCCCGGCCGCCGCCCTCGATGCCGCCTCGAAGGCCGTGGCCGGGATCTCGGCGCAGGCGCGGGCGCTCGGCGTGCCGCCGGCCGATATCGGCACCGCCGCGGTGACGCTCCAGGCGGGCTCCCGCAGCGTGACCCGGCCCGGCGGCGCGGTCACCGAGGAGCCCGACGGCTACCGGGCCGGCAACCACGTGACCGTCCGGCTCGCCGACATGGACCGCCTGGGCGACCTGCTGCGCCAGGCGCTCGATTCGGGCGCGAACCGGATCGACGGGGTCAGCTTCGGGCTGCGCGATCCCGACATCGCCGAATCGGCGCTCCAGGTCGCGGCCGCCCGGGATGCCCGGAGCCGGGCCGAGGCCCTGGCGGAGGCAGTGGGCGCTAAGCTCGGGCCGCTCTGCACCCTGGGCAACCCGGGCGCCGCGGTCCCGCCGCCGCCGGTCTACAGCCGCACCCTCGCGGCCCCGATGGCGGCCAAGGGCCGGCGCGTCCCGATCGAGGCCGGCACGATCCAGCTCTCCTCCGAGGTCTCGGCCAGCTTCGCGGTGGCGCCGTGAGCCAGCCGCTGCGCCTGTTGCTGGTGGTCGCGGTGGCGCTGGTCGACGTCGACGGCCGCGTTCTGGTGAGCGAGCGCCCGGCGGGCAAGCAGCTCGCCGGCCTGTGGGAATTTCCCGGCGGCAAGGTCGAGGCCGGCGAGCGCCCGGAGGAGACCCTGATCCGGGAGCTGTCCGAGGAGCTCGGCATCCGGGTCGAGGAGCCGTGCCTGGCGCCGCTGACCTTCGCGAGCCACGCCTATCCGGATTTCCACCTGCTGATGCCGCTCTACGTTTGCCGGCGCTGGTCGGGCACGCCGCGCCCGATGGAAGGCCAGGCGCTCAAATGGGTCCGCCCCAAGGCCCTGCGCGACCTCGCCATGCCCCCGGCCGACGCGCCGCTGATCCCGTTCCTGGTCGAGCTGCTGGGGAGCTGATCGGAGCCCGGAGCGGAGGTCTGTTGCCGGGATTGCGCGTGCAGCGACGCACCGTCATCCCGGGGCCGCACAGCGGAGGCCGGAATGACGGCGCGGGTGATCAAGTTTGAGGTCTCACTCCTCGAGAGATGAATCCTCCGACCTGTTCACTCCGTAGCCCGCAGAGAGGGCGAGAGGCGCGTGTGCCGCCGCTCCAGGCACATCGGGCCGCACAAGAACTCAGAGCGCGAGAATCCCCTCCACCGCCTCCTGCACGGCGAGCGCTTCGGCGAGGGTGGCGAGGTGGTGGGGCTCGCCGCGCGTCATGCGGACGACGCCCGCGAGCTGGCGGCGCAGCGCGATCGGGCGCACCTCTGCGTTGGGGAGCGCATCGGGGGCCGGGGTGAAGGTCCCGTCCGGGCCGCGGCGCTCGGCGATGGCCCAGTCGCGCAGGCGGATGGCGCCGGCATCGCCCTCCAGCGTCCAAGTGTTGTGGTCGTCCTCCGGGACGCCGCCGACCCGGCCGGTCAGGGTCACCGGGATGGCACCGGCCCTCAGGGTCACGTCGATCGCCCGCTCGGAGCGGCCGGGCTCCGGAAAGGCGACCGTGCCGGCGAGCCCGTCCAGCGGCCCGCACAGGCGGCGGGCGAGGAACAGGAAGTGCGAGACGACCTCGCGGGTGAATCCGCCCTCGGCCCGGGCGTCGAGCCAGCGCGCCGCGTCGGCCTGCCAGGGGCGCGGCCAGCGGGCGAAGGCCACCGCGATGCTGAGCCGGCGGGGCGTCCCGACCGTGCCCTCGGCGATCCAGCGCTCCAGCGCGGCGACGCCGGGCGAGGAGGCGAACGGGAAGTTCACCGCCCCGGCCGCCCCGGCCTCGGCCACGAAGGCGCGGGCGTCGGCAAGGTCGATCGCCAGGGGCTTCTCGCAGAAGACGGTCCGGCCGGCAGCCAGCGCCGCGCGGGCGTACCCGAGATGCGAGGCCGGCGGCGAGGCGACGTAGACGCAGGCGCTCGCCGCCACGACGGCGTCGGAATCGGCAACCTGCGGCACCACCGGGTAGGCGGCGCCGACCCGGGCCAGGGCCTCCGGGGATGGGTCCCACAGGGCGGCGACCCGGACCGGCGAATCCGACGCGCCGTGGATCGCGCCGATCAGGCGCTCGCCCATGATGCCGGCGCCGATGATCCCGAGGGCGAGCGGCTGGTCGGTTGTGGTCATCCCGGTTCCCTGTGTGGCGACGCCTGGTCAGGCCCGGCCCCGACGGGCGTCGAGGCTGAACGGGCCGGCCCCGAAGGCCGCGACCTGAAGCAAGCCGCCCGCCACGGCGAGGTTCTTGAGGAAGTGGAACATCTGGTTCGGGTCCGCCAGGGCCGTGTGGAAGGTCAGGGCGGTGGCCACCGCGAATCCCGCAAGCGCCAGGGCGACGAGCCAGGTCCGGTAGCCGGCAATCAGCAGCAGGCCGCCCAGGACCTCCACCAGGGCGGCGGCCGCGAACGAGACCTCCGGCAGCGGCAGGCCGGCGGCCCGGATGGTGGCGAGCGTGGCGGCCGGGGCGGCGAGCTTGCCGACCCCGCTCACCAGGAACAGCGCGCTCATCAGGACCCGGCCGGTCACCGGCAGCAGGGCGGTGGCGGAGGCGAACGGGGCGGCCATGGCAATACTCCGGTTCAACGTGGGATATCTTGCGAGGATCAGGCCGCGCCCGGCTGGGCGAGGCCGCGGACCCAGTCGGCCGCGAGGCTGACATCGGCCTGCGACAGGCCGTGGCCGACCGGCAGGATCTGGTGCGCGACCGCCGCGCCGGCGGCTGTGAGCTGCCGGGCCAGCCGGCCGGCATTCTCGGCCGGGACGATCGGGTCCATCGCCCCGGAGAGCATCAGCACCGGCTTGCCCGCAAGGTCGGCGGCGGGCGGCTCGGCCAGCGGCACCATCGGCCGGATCAGCACCGCGCCCGCCAGCACCTCCGGGTGCAGCATCAGCAGCGCGGCGGCGATGTTGGCGCCGTTCGAGAAGCCGAGGGCCAGCGGGGCGGCCAGGCCGTAGCGCGCCCGCGCCGCGGCCACGAAGGCCGCGAGATCCTCGGTGCGGCGGCGCAGGTCGGCCTCGTCGAACACACCCTCGGCCAGCCGCCGGAAGAAGCGCGGCATACCGTTCTCCGACACCGCCCCGCGGGGCGACAGCAGGGCGGCGCCCGGGGCCACGATCCGGCCGAGCGGCAGGAGATCGTGCTCGTTGCCGCCGGTCCCGTGCAGGAGCAGCAACGGCCGCGCTTCGGTGGCGCCGGGCTCGAAGTGGTGGATCAGGCCGAGGGCATTGGGCGTGCGGACGTCTTGGGTCATGGCGACCTCGCTGATGAGTATATTTGCACCTCCGCCCCGTTCCTCCGGGGCGGAGATCTGGTTCAGGCGACCTTCGGCAGCACCGCCTCGATCTGGGCCCGGTGCGGCTCCAGCCCGGCGGGCAGCTTCAGGGCGGTGCCGAGGGCCTCCATCGGCTCGTCCACGGCGAAGCCGGGGGCGTCGGTGGCGATCTCGAACAGCACGCCGCCGGGCTCGCGGAAGTAGACCGACCGGAAATACTGGCGGTCCCGCTGCTCGGTGACCTGGAGCCCGAGCCCGGCGAGCTTCTCCGCCATCGCGGCCTGCGCGGCATCGTCCGCCGCCCGGAACGCGATGTGGTGGACCGAGCCCGCCCCCTGACGGCCGGGCAGGAAGCCGCCGACCGCCCGGAGGGTCACGAAGCTTCCGAGCGCCGCGCTGCCGGCGAACCGGATCAGGTTGCCCTCGCGGGCCTCCTCGCGCAGGCCCAGCACCTCCGTGAGGATCGCGGCCGTGGCCTCTTCCCTCTCGAGGAGGAGCGTGACCCCGTGCAGCCCGCGGATCGCGTGCTCGGCCGGGACCTCGGCCGAGGCCCAGGCGGCCTCCGCCTCGGCGCCGTCGACGCCGACGAGCGCCAGCATCATCCCGTCCGGGTCGCGGAACCGCAGGGTCGGCGCACCGAACACCTGGACCAGCGGCTCGTGGGCGACGCCCTTCTCGATCAGCCGGTGGGTCCACCAGCCGATCGAGCCACGGGGCACCCGGAACGCGGTCTCCTGGGTCTCGCCGATCCCGACCCGGCCGGGGGCCGCATGCGCGATCGGGAAGAAGGTCAGGATCGTGCCGGGCTGCCCAGCCGCGTCGCCGTAATACAGGTGGTAGGTGCCCGGATCGTCGAAGTTGACGGTCTTCTTCACCAGCCGCTGGCCGAGCACGCGGGTGTGGAAGTCGAGGTTGCGGAGGGCCGGGCCGGAAAAGGCCGTGACGTGGTGGAGGCCGGACTGCACCATGACGCTATCTCCCGAGAAGCCGCCGTGCATTGCGCGGGGCGTTTGCGATGACGGCAATCTGGCCCTTGCGAAGGCGCTGTAAAATAGAAACGATGGAAACCCATCGTTTCCGGAATGCGACTCATGCGGCTCCCCGATTTCGAGGCCTGGGCGGTCTTCGCCAAGGTGGTGGAGGTCGGCTCCTTCGGCCGGGCCGCGGAGGATCTGGGCCTGTCGAAGGGCACCATCTCGAAGGCGGTCAGCCGGCTGGAGGCGCGGATCGGCGCGCGCCTGTTGAACCGCACCTCGCGCAAGCTCGCCCTGACGGAGGCCGGCCACGCCGCCAAGGCCAGCGCCGCCCGGATCCTGGCGGAGGGCGAGGCCGCGGAGGCGCTAGCCATCGCGGGCGCCGCCGAGCCGCGCGGCCTCGTGCGCCTGGCCGCGCCGATGACCTTCGGGGTGATGCATGTCGCGCCGCTCCTGCCGGATTTCCTGCGGCAGCACCCGGCCGTCTCGGTGGACCTGCACCTGTCCGACGCCGTGGTCGACCTCGTGGGCGGCGGCTTCGATATCGGGCTGCGGATCGCGGCCCTGCCGGATTCTTCCTTGCGCGCCCGGCGGCTCTGCGCGATCCGGCGCTCGCTGGTGGCGACGCCCGCCTATCTCGACCGGCACGGACGGCCCGACCATCCGGACGACCTCGCCCGCCACGCCTGCCTGGGCTACGCTTACCTGCCGACGCCCGACCGCTGGCGGTTCATCGACGCGGCCGGCGTGGAAGCCGTGATCGTGCCGGGCGGGCAGTTGCGCGCAAACAACGCCGAGGCGCTGGCGCCGGCGCTCCGGGCCGGTCTCGGCCTCGCCCTGCAGCCCGATTTCATGATCTGGGACGACCTGGAAACCGGGCGCCTGGAGCGGGTCCTGCCCGGCTGGTCGCCGCCGCCGATCGCGCTCCACCTCGTGACGCCCCCCGGCGACCCGCGGCCGGCCCGGATCACGGCGCTGATCGGCTATCTTGGGCAGAAGCTCGCCCAGGCGCCCTGGGCCGGGCCGGCACCGCACTAGCCGGGCCAGGCGCCGGCCGGACCACCGCGCGAATGTCGGAAGCGTACAAATCTCACTCTGTGGATGATTTTATACAAATATTCTTGACTTGCATGATCGTATCTGGCGTAGTCGATAAAGCTTAGATACCCTTGTGTCCTTGAGGGTTTCGACGTCTGTCAGTGGCCCATCTATGCCCGGTCCCCGCGCCCCTCAGGTTGTGTGTGGGCACTCTATCCGGGCTGGTGCGCGTCCGACCGACGACGGAACCGTCTCGAAGGCCGGCCTGCCGTTGCGCGTGTTCGCGTCCGCCCGATGAGGCCGGCCGTGCGGGCCCTGCGGAGCGCGGTTCGGCCTGTTCCTCGAGCCCGCCCGCGATTCAGGCATTGGCCTTGCGATTGCACGCGTGGCTTCCGGTGCTAGGCGATCCGATCCTGTCCTTGAGGCCCTGATGTCCCCTGCGGCACACCTTCGACCCGCGCCCGACCGGCTCGTCCACAAGACCGTGGCTGCCGCCGTCGCCGAGTCGCTGCGGCAGCGGATCCTGACCGGCGAGTTCCCGGCCGGCACCCAGCTGCGCCAGGACGCCCTGGCGGAGGAGTTCGGGATCAGCCGGATCCCGATCCGGGAGGCCCTGCTGCAGCTCGAGGCCACCGGCCTGATCAAGATCATGCCGCATCGCGGCGCCGTGGTCTCGGGCCTGTCCGTGGAGGAGGTGGAAGACATCTTCACCCTCCGGGTCCAGCTCGAGCCGGAGCTGCTGGCCCTCTCGGCGCGGCGCTTGTCGCAGGCGGATTTCGAGGCGCTGCACGGCCTTACCGAGGATTACAGCGCCGCCCTGGCGGCCGGCGAGATCCTGCGCTGGGGCGAGCTGAACCGACGTTTCCACCTCGATCTGCTGCAGCACGCCGAGCGCCCGCGCTCGCTGAGCATCGTCGCCGGCCTGCTGCAGGATTGCGACCGCCCGACCCGGCTCCAGCTCTCGGCCTCCGGGGACGTCGCCCGCGCCGACCGGGAGCACCGGGAGATCCTGGCCCTGTGCGAGGCCGGAAAGATCGACGCGGCCGCCGACCTCCTGCGCCGCCATATCGAGAACGCGGCGCAATCGCTGATCGCGATCTACCGGCGCGCGCTCAGCGCGTGAGGCGGCGGGTGCGACCCACCCCTCGGATATCCCGGCCCCTCACTCCCCCTTGTCGGTCCGCCGCACGAGGCGGCCGGGCAGGCCGGTCAGGTGGTCCTTCATCGCCAGCACCTTCTGGACCTTGGAGCCGAGGGTGAGGAGCTGGACCAGGCGCTCGGTGTCGAGCCGGCGCACGTCGGCGTACCAGCCGGCGAACAGCTCGAACAGGTCGTGCATCTCCCGGAGCCGGGCCTGGGCGTGGCGCTCCGCCTCGGTTCCGGGCTCGACCATCAGCAGCTCGCGCAGCAGGGTCAGGGTCGGGTCGATCTCGCGCTTCTTGCGCTCCTCGACCAGGGTGCGGACGATCTGCCAGATGTCCTCCGGGGTGGCGAAATAGTCCCGCCGATCCCCGGGCATGTGCTGGAGCCGCACGAGGTTCCAGGCCTGCAGCTCCTTGAGCCCCATGCTGACATTGGAGCGCGAGACGCCCAGCCGCTCGACGATCTCGTCGGCGTTGAGTGGCCGCTCGGCCACGAACAGCAGGGCGTAGATCTGCCCTACCGTCCGGTTGATGCCCCAGCGCGAGCCCATCTCGCCGAAATGCAGCACGAAGGTCTGGACCAGGGGAGGCAGTTGCACGGCGGTGATCCGTCGAACGGTGGAGCCCCCGGGATAGCGGAGGGCGGTGCCGGCTTATCAGCTCTTGAGCCAGAACCGGAGGAGCGTCGCCACGGCGCCGAGGCCGAGGATGCTCCCGGCCCAGATCGCGGCGAACCAGGCGAGGCGCTTCCAGAGCGGGAGCGGGGTTGCAGGCGCCATCAGTGATACCCGTGCGCGTCGACCTTGCCGCGGAACACCCAGTAGGAATACGCGGTGTAGATCAGGATGATCGGGACCAGGATTGCGGCGCCGACCAGCATGAAGATCTGGCTCGCCTCGGGGGCGGCCGCCTGCCAGATCGTGATCCGGCCCGGCACGACGTCGGGGAAGATGCTGATCCCGAGCCCCAGGAACGACAGGGCGAACAGGCCGAGCGCGATCAGGAACGGCGCCCGCTCGCCCCCGTCCCGCAGGGTCCGCCAAAGGGCGTAGGCGGCCAGCGCCACCAGCAGCGGCACCTGCGCCGAGACCAGAACGTTCGGCATCGCCAGCCAGCGCTCGAAGTAGCGCCCCTGCAGGAACGGCGTCGCGGCGCTGACCAGCGCGATCGCCGCAACCGTGGCGAGCGTCAGGCGCTGCGCCAGCCGGCGGGCCTGGAGCTGGAGCAGCCCTTCCGTGCGCATCACCAGCCAGGTCGCCCCGAGCAGCGCGTAGGCGACCACGAGGCTCGCGCCGACCAGCAGGCTGAACGGGGTCAGCCAGTCCCACCAGCCGCCGGCATAGGCCCGGCCCTCGACCGCGATGCCCTGCAAGAGCGCGCCGAGCGCGATCCCCTGGGCGAGCGCCGCCACCACCGAGCCGCCCGTGAAGGCGACGTCCCACGCCGCCCGGTGGCGGGGATCGCGCCAGCGGAACTCGAAGGCGACGCCCCGGAAGATCAGCCCGAGCAGCATCGCGATGATCGGCGCGTAGAGCGCCGGCAGGATCACCGCGTAGGCCAGCGGGAAGGCCGCGAACAGGCCGCCGCCGCCCAGAACCAGCCAGGTCTCGTTGCCGTCCCAGACCGGGGCGACCGAGTTCATCGCGCTGTCGCGCTCCGGTCCCGGCCGCAGGGCCGGGAACAGGATGCCGATGCCGAGATCGAAACCGTCCATGACGATGTAGGCGAAGACCGCGAAGGCGATCACGAACGCCCAGATCACGGTGAGATCGACGCTGTAGACCATGGCTGCCTCACTCGGCCGGCTGGAGGGCGCGGTCGGGATCGACCGACGGGGCGGGGGTGATGCCGGCGGTGCGGATCGGCGCGCCGGGCTCGATCCCGGACTCGCCGGCATGGGGCGGCTGGGCCATCAGGCGCAGGATGTAGAACACCCCCATGGCAAACACCGAGAAGTAGATCACCACAAAAGCGGTGAGCGAGGCGGCCACCGCCGGGCCGTGCAGCGGCGAGGCGGAGTGCGCGGTCCGCAGCAGGCCGTAGACCGTGTAGGGCTGGCGCCCGACCTCGGTGGTGATCCAGCCGGCGAGCACCGCCACGAAGCCGGCCGGGCCCATGGCGACGGCGAAGCGGTGCAGCGGGCTCCACCGGTAGAGCGCCCCGCGCCAGCGGGCCAGCAGGCTCAGGGTCCCGAGCAGCAGCATCAGCAGGCCGAGCCCGACCATGACGCGGAACGACCAGAACACGATCGGCACCGGCGGCCAGTCCGTGCGCGGCAGGCTGTCGAGGCCGGCGAGCGGCGCGTCGAAGCTGTGCTTGAGCACGAGCGAGGACAGTTTCGGGATCTCCACCGCGTAGCGGATCGTGCCGGCCTCTTGGTCGGGCAGGCCGAACAGGACCAGGGGCGCCCCGTCCGGGTGGCTCTGGAAGTGGCCCTCCATGGCCATGACCTTGGCGGGCTGGTGCTCGAGGGTGTTGAGCCCGTGGGCGTCGCCCGCGAGGATCTGGACCGGCGCCACCACGGCGGCCATCCACATCGCCATCGAAAACATCGTCCGCGCCGCCGGGTTGGTGCGGTCGCGCAGCAGGTGCCAGGCGCCGACCGCGCCGACCACGAGCGCCGTGGTCAGGTAGGCCGCCAGCACCATGTGGACGAGGCGGTACGGGAAGGACGGGTTGAACACGATCGCCCACCAGTCCAGCGGCACGAACTGGCCCGCAGCGTTGGTGCCGTAGCCCGTCGGCGTCTGCATCCAGGAATTTACCGACAGGATCCAGAACGCCGAGAAGAAGGTCCCGAACGCCACCATCAGGGTCGCGGCGAAGTGCAGGCGCGGCCCGACCTTGCTCATCCCGAACAGCATCACCCCGAGGAAGCCCGCCTCCAGGAAGAAGGCCGACAGCACCTCGTAGGCCATCATCGGGCCGAGCACCGGGCCGGTCTTGTCGGAGAAGACCGACCAGTTGGTGCCGAACTGGTAGGACATCACCAGGCCGGAGACGACGCCCATGGCGAAGGCGATGGCGAAGATCTTCAGCCAGTACTTGAACAGGTCCATGAAGACCTGCCGGCCGGTGGCGAGCCACAGGCCCTCCAGCACGGCGAGGAAGCTCGCCAGCCCGATCGAGAAGGCCGGGAACACGATGTGGAACGCCACCGTGAAGCCGAACTGGATGCGGGCAAGGATCAGGGGGTCGAGGGTGTCGAGCACGACGAATCTCCGGCTCGGGATCAGTGCCTCCACGTATACCGATTTCAGAAATTTCTGAAAAGCCGAAAATATCCGAACCTGTGCCGGGGCTGTCCTGGGCCTGGACGCGCGCGGCCGGACACGGCAGGCTCGGGCCGATTCCCCGAACGGCCGGGACCTTGCAGGCATGGCGCCCGCCCGCTTGCCGCCTCGCCTCGGGCCGCGCCGTTCCCCGGACACCACGAGACCCGTCGCCCATGGTCGAACCCGTTGCCGCTGCCGCCCTCAACACGCCCGTCGACCTCGCCGCCCTCCTCTCGGAGCGCATCCGCGGGATCGGCACGAGCCAGATCGGACTGGTGGCGGATCGCGGCCGGGACGACCCGGACGTTGTGAAGCTCTGGATCGGCGAGGGCGACCTGCCGACGCCGCCCTTCATCGTCGAGGCGGCGCACCGGGCGATGCAGGCCGGGCATACCCGCTACACCACCTCGCTCGGCCTGCCGGCCCTCCGGGCGGCGCTCGGCGCCTATCACGCCCGGCACTGGGGCGTGGACGTCCCGGCGGAACGGTTCGCCGTCACGGCCGGTGGCATGAACGCGATCATGCAGGCCGCGCAGGCGCTGCTGGAGCCGGGCGACGAGATCCTCATCCCCGCCCCGGCCTGGCCGAACCTCGCCGAGGCGGTCCGCATCACCGGCGGCGTGCCCGTAACGGTGCCCTACCGGATCCAGCCCGACGGGCGCTTCACGCTGCCGCTGGCCGATATCGAAGCGGCCCTGACGCCGCGCACCCGGGTGATCATGGTCAACTCGCCGTCGAACCCGACCGGCTGGACCATGTCGCTCGCCGAGATGACGGCGTTGCGCGACCTCGCCCGCGCGCGCGGGCTGTGGA
>QGQJ01000705.1:0-28518 GCA_003206725.1 Blastomyces emzantsi
ATATATATATATATTTTATATTTTATTTGATATTGAAAGTCTCCTCGTCAGCAAATGAAAGTCTACTAATTGATGAGAGAAAAAAAGCTAAAGGCAAGGATCGAAATCATCATGGCCGCTGCTGCAACGATGTACTGTACTGTATATCCAGTCCTTGATATGGTGATATGGCGTATATACAGTTGGATCAACAATGATTTGACAGTTTCTCCTTCAACCTCGACTCAACAACTCACTGGATAAATTCCACCAAACACCCAGCTGGTTCAAAAAATCTGTCTAAACAAGCAAACACCCCATTAACTCCATTAATAGTGAGTGCGACAAAGCAAATGACAACTCTCAGAGCACACAGCAGAAGCAGCAACAGGAGGAGCAGCAGCAGCACGGCATAAAGGGTAGCCAATCCAGCTAGGTCCTTTTCCCTCACAGCATGGTCTCAGTCTCTCCTCTCCCTACTCTCCGTCCTCATCTCTCTTGTCTCTCTCCTCTATATTCCCACTCCAGCCCGGATCTTCCTTTTTTTTTCGCCTCATTCCCACGTGTCATCCCCATCAGTGGAATATTGCTGGTGGTGGCTGGGGAACATGAGTGGTCGACGAGAACTGTACGGATGTATACTTGCGCCTATTAATGCTGGCCCCATCGGAGCTGAACTCATCATGACTGGGGCTGGAGAGGACTTTCTTGGACTGACTGGGTTCAATTTTTTTTGTTCTTCCATTACTGCTTGTTTCTGCTGGCCGCCCCGCCGCCTCCTTTACTGACTTGACTCCCTCCCTGCTGCACTGATCAATCCATCTCATTCCGCACGCTGGGCTGCATTTCCCAATGGCTGGTTGAGCGGAAATGGGACGGGGAAATCTGCCACTCATGGTGTTGATTCCTGCATCGTTGCCCTTATTCTTTTTTCTTTTTTTCTTTCTTTCTTTCTTTTTTTTCCTCTTTCGTGGTTCGTCGGAACTGAGCCGAAAGCAACTGGGTATCCTACAGAGTACATACAGCTGTGGTTTGCTGGTGTCTTCCATCGTCAATGGGAATGGAAAATAAATATGCGACACTTCATTTCTTGAGGAAGAAAAGAGGATACTTTATCTTCTCTTCCATGTATCCACCCTAGCTACACCTAGGTAGTTAGCCGGATACTAAGAAGTGCAGAAGTAAACAAATGGAACACATTACCTGGCTCTACCCAGGGTAACCTCCACCTATGATATGGGACTTTCTTTTGCTAGGCTCCGATCATACTGGGTCTGTCCAAAATGCAACTGGCTGTATTCCTCATTTCTCTATCGAGGAGAACGAGCATGAAGTATGGGATACGGAGAAAACCGCCCTGATTTGTTTTGCCAGTTGGAAATTGCAAAGGGCAGAACTCATTTCATAGGAGGGTTTTGCGTGTTTTGCGGACGAGCTCAGCATTTTGTCACCAGCCCATTCATTACTCGGATGCTCTGTATATTGGCAAAATATTGGCCCTTTATTCCGATTGTGGAGTCTTTCATCGCGTCCTTGTCATATTGGGGCCTATGTAGCTGTTCAAGCGGGTCTTTCGGGGGGGTTTCTACGTGTTATTCGACCCTGTTAGCTCACTTACCATAGGAGCGAGATAAGAAGAGAAGCACTGTTTTCTTCGAGATTCTTGAAAATTACCTGGTATACAGATTTAAGCTAATGCCAGCAGCCTCTCCGCTCCTCTATTTGCAAATCTAATTTGCGCTGTTTCTCTCATAACCCGCCTCGCAAATTTCTTTCCGCGCTGATTGAACGTTTCATTTATTTACTCCTGCTACCAGCTGGAGGTTTCGCTTCATCCAGCGGAAAGAAACCACGCCGTCTCCTTTTCCACTGCTCTTTCCAAGGGCCAGTTCAACTCTGCTTAGCGATTTATATTTGTTGTTTACATGCAACAGAGCATGCATCTAATGTGCAATAGGTCTATCGTGGTAAAGAAGAGATCGGTGTAGTCGTCAAGTATGTACCAGTCTCTGGTATTCGGAGATGCTGTGATTTGGCGCCTCATATCCATGCACTGTTGATAACCAAATGCACAGTACTTGGAAGTTCTCCTTTGGCTTTTTTCTTCTTTTTTTTTTTTTTCTGGCCTTTACTGGGCTTTCATTTGCCTTGCTCTGTCCAAAAAGAAAACGGAAATGATGTCGGGCTCTTCCGCAGTTGCATACCGCACCCTCTCCCCCAGTTATCAAGTGCTTTTGGAAAACAATGCGACCCTCAAAAGGATACTATTGCGTTTTCGGGAGAACACATCAATCAACTTCTTCCTCCCATGCCTGCTTGTGTGCAAGAAATGGTATTCATTGGCAATACCTGTGTTGCAAGCTGCTGTGGTTCTAAGGAATCATAGCCTTTGCCGGTTCGTGAAAAGCGCAAGGCTACCACTCAGCTCAAAGCCTTACGCTATCCAGTCATTGAGCTTGCTGTTGGATGTCGCAGCAGTAGACCCTAGCTCTACTACAGCTACGGCCTGGCCCCTAGGTCATCTACTGAAAGATCTAGCTAAAATCATGGCCGGGGTTATGCGAGCTCTCCGGATATTCTCGCTACGGATTGGCCATGAGCCAGCCTGTGCTGTAGAATCTGGGGGAGGTGATGATATTGATAGGATCACAGCTGAACCGAGCTTTCCCGCTTCCGCTGTAATAACCCTCCTGGAATCCCTCCCGGAGACATGCACTGATGTTGAAATTGACACTTCGGGCTTCGAGGTTTACACTGAAGGCGAACATCTATGCCCGCAGATAGCAAAGCTGCTCCCAAACCTGACCCACCTCCGCCTGCGGATTAGACGACTATGTCCGAGCCTCATAAGCCTACCTGCCCAAAGTTCCTGTTCCAGATGTCGAGGGGAATCGCAGGCTCACCGGTGTCCAAAGCTCCGCTCATTGGTTATCAACATGGAACTTTCCAGTGCAATCCACGGAGGGATAACACGTTGCTCACCATTACCTAAAACACGTCCAGCTATTTCAAAAGGTAACCACTCAGACGCAGACCTTCAGACAGAGCTTTCTCACCATCTACTCGTTGGCCTCACGAGCAAAAACTACTTCCCGGTCACTGAACAGATAGAAATCCATGCACCAATCGAACTGGATGCTATCCCATGGCACCACATTCGTCAGACAGATATTAAGAACTGTAAGACTTATATATCTTCATTCATCCCTCTCCCCAGTTATACACAAGGCGCATGGGAACGCAGAACTCATCGCTGTATGCGCCCCATGTCGACCAAGGACGGGACTGATGCTGTAATTATCTCCTCATGGCAGCCCTACCCGCGTGAACTCAGGGGAGAAAATGTATGGGTATCTAATTCTGAAGGTGCAAGCCTTCCCAAGGCAAGATATCCACATGTCCTCAGCGTCTTTGGCACGGATGATTATCACTTATTTCCCATGAAGGATAAGGCGGAGGATGTGGAGCAGGAGGAGGAGGACGTGGACGTGGGGGAGGGTCAGGTTCATAAAAGCCATCATCACCACAGCTCCCTTTCGGGATATGTCAAGGAAATGAGAAAGCGCTGGAGAGAAAATGGGGCGGGAAACACGGCCCAGACACAGACCCAGACCCAGACCCAGACACAGACGCAGACGCAGTCGCAGTCGCAGTCGCAGCCGCACCGTATTTACGAGGAGCTTTGCAGAATAACAGATGCAAATTATGAGTCGAGTCTGCAGACGCAGACGTATCATACTTTACGCCCGATTCCGCATGAGCTATTCCCGTTTCCGGATCCGGTGCCGATGGAATGGTATAGGAAGCAAACGCCTTTGGGCCATGCGGATTTTAGGAGGGTTGGGGATGGATGTTGTTATTGTTATTAGGGAAAGTTTTTGTGGGTTATGGTGGCGGTGGTGGTGTTGGTGGTGGTGGTGATGTTTTGATGGAATAGGGGGGGGTAGGTAATGTATTGTATATTGCCAATTATAAATGTTGGAAATTATGGATTATGGACGTATAGTATGCTATTCTTTTTTTTTTGCTGGATATGGATGGGTGGAGGAGGAAGTTTTGGGTTTCTATTATTGGATGTGTTGAGGCTCTTGATACACACAGGGGGAGAAGTGGGAGTGGATGAGCGAGTGAGCAGGTTTATATTACTGGGGCTCTCAGGTCTTTCCTGGGATTATGTATTATATTTTGGAGAGGACTATTAAAAAAAGGGGGGGACCAAGAAAAAAAGAAAGACTGTCCCTGTCGTAGATAAGTAATTGCTGTTACTTTCTAGTTAAACGTGCTTATTACTGACAGAGGATTATGGTGAGTGATAGGGAGGCGGACGGCGCAAACAGGGCGAGACGTGTGGTATATATATATAAAGACGCTTGCGTGTATCAGATGATGGAGTGTTATCTAATTCAGTTGATGGGTAGGCAGTACGTAGGCAGGTTGGCACCATCTGTAGCTGCAGAATACTATCATGATCAACCATCACAGGGATGAATGGGGTGGGAACTTGTGTAGGGTTGATAGATAAAATTAAAGTAAAAAGAAAAAAAAAAAAACTGAAAAAAGAATCATACATCTATCTATCCCTCTACATACTGGATTATGATCGAAGCGCGCCAAATGAAATCGAGGAAAAGGGCATACGGGTATAGAATGGAATCAAAAAAGAGCATGCGCTGTTGCTTCATGTGTCAACTTAAGAGATGCGTAGTTATGTAAAATGAGGCGATAGTTGTCATATTAAAACCCATTTCTTATCAGCTTCTTTTTGGCCGAGCCTTTGTGCGGTGGAACTGAGCGTGTCTTTGATGATGTCCTTGGATACTTTTGGGAACCTGTACGGTTTTTCTCGTTAGTGGGCTTTGTTTTATTTGCTTTCTAAAGATGGACGGCCCCTAAGGCCCTAATTTTTTTCTTTCTTTTGCCCCAAACAACGCGAGAGCAAAGAAGGGGTAAAGAAAAAGACAGAAAAAAGATCAGAGCAAACATACCGCTTCTTTAACACCTCAATCAACCCTGCCTTCGTTAAATTACTTCCGGCAATGACCTCCTTAAACTCCGCTACCTGATCCGGCGGGAATGGGCGTCGTGGCTTCTGATTCGATGCTGCAATAGGAAGAAGAGTAGATTGTCCCGACGGTAGTGTTGTGGTCAGGGTTGAAGGGAGGGTGGAAGGAGGTTGAAGTAATCCAAAGGATTGTGAAAATTGTTTCTGAGAAAGGTTGTTGGTCGCGGCGCCAGCCCGGTCTAGAGACTGATTGGAAAGATGCGTAAGGTGTTTCAAAGGCGAGCGGGATGTCGGTGTAAGTTTACTCCAGTATACTGAAGAGAAGGGGTCGATGGGGAAGTTTAAAGTTTCTGTTGGTTTTAGTTAGCACAATTTGTTTTGAAAGAGGCGTTCTCTTCCATAAAATGTCAGGCCCTTTACCTGATATAACCTCCATCCGACATGAACTCATCATCGGATCGATATCGCCTTCACCCTCCCAATGTATCCCACTACACACTGGCTCCAGGTCACCAACAATTACCCTTCGCTTCCCACCTACAGCATCATCATCACCATCGTCCAAAAAGTCGTCCATGTCTCCATCCCCATCTTCACTCATCTCCTCTTCCCCTTCTGAGTCAAGCTCCTCGCCTTCCTCCGGCTCTTCCCACTCAGCCTCTGAATCATAATCATAATTAAAATCTGGAACTATCCGCCCAAATGGGTTTCGACATAGTCTCCTGGCCTCTTGCTCGGGTAGTCGTTTCGTGAAAGTACCCTGATAAGGTGGCCTAACATCTTCGCTAAACTTCAAAACTTTCATTGGAATCTTCTTTAGTAGGTCGCTAGGGTTTTGAGTTTTCTTATCTCCCGTCAAATCAATAGTGTTCGAAGCTACATCTTGCATCCTAAGTAAAATCTCTCTCACGGTAGGGCCATTTGGTTTGCCCTGCCGGCGTCTATAAGGTAACGTATCGAATAGCTCTGAAGGACGAAATGTCATAGCCGGTGCCTCCTCTTCGGATGATGTAACTTTTTTAAATAACGAATCGAGCTTCTCGCAAGCGTATTTGAGAGAATCGACGTCCCGTTCAAAACGATGTGGTGGTGCCAGTTTCACATGCGACAGCAAGAAAAAAGGAGGAAATTCTTGCTCGTAGTCAGAAAGGGGTTTCTGTTCAGATTTCGTGGCCACAGAGCCACCACTCGAATCATTCACCGAAATGGAATTTCCCCCACCCGCTGCTTTCACAGTTGATGTCGAATTGGATATCGTCGGTTTCGCAAAAAAAGCATTCAAACGCATTTGAGACTTAAACCGAAGGAGTCAGCAAGGAAACCCGAAATCACATAAATTCCTCAACAAAACTACATGAAAATAATAAAAAAAACGAAATAATAAACGCCCTCACCTTTTCCTTCTTCATCCTCTCCTCATCCCTCTTCTTCTTTTCCTCCTCCCTCGCCAACCGCTCTTCATCCTTCGCTTTCTTCTTCTCCTCCCGCTTCCTCCTCTCTTCCTCTCTCTCCTCATCCTTCTTCTTCTTCTCCTCTTCCTTTTTCTTCCGCTCCTCCTCCTTCTTCCTCCTCTCCTCATCCTTCTTGGCCTTCTCCTCCGCTCTCTGCTTCTCCTTCATCTCCTTCTCCAATGCCCTCGCCTGCTTGCTGGCGGGAGATAACTTCCGTTTCTTATTGTTATTCGGTAAGACGAACCCCGGCGTAGCGGGGGAGGTGGCAGATAGGGGTGGAGGGGTTTGGTTCTGGTTCTGGACATTACTGATGCTATTAGGTAAAGGGATGGGCGATAATATGGATGGGTCAGGGGAACCAATTCTATCGGCATGTGGAAGAGAATCGACAGATAAAGAGGCGGTCGATGTGGATGTGGAAGAAGATTTGCTCGTGGTAGTGGGCTGGGGAGTACCGGCGGCTTCGATCGAGGGGTGTATTTCGGATTTCATCCCAGCGGTATGCATAGCAGTCGACCCTTGAAGTCCATCATTCGGGGAAACGACTTCTGGTAAACCAGCTCCACCATTACTATCCTGCGAATTGACTTTCTGTACGCAACCGTCTATTTCACTAAACGACCGCTTCCGTGACAATGTCGAGGGACTCGTGGAGCCCGGTAGTGGTTCCCCACCCATGATGGCAGCCAATGTCTTAATGGTACTTCTCACGTTGTCCAAATCTGTATAAAACTGTATGCCAATATGATGTATAACGTATCGTAATTTATTTGCAAAATGAGTGTCAGTCAAGCGAATGGGAATGTTGCGTTGGACCTCCTGCTGTTTAGATTAAGGGAAAACTTGGGAGTAATAATCTAAAATAGAATAAACAAGCTCCACTAGGCAATGCAACTCCTTTCTCTCTATCTTGTTCTTAGTGTAATCTCGATTGATCGCGCTGCTGTGGGGGTTGCGGTGCAGCGGTGTAGGGTTCAGTCGCCATCAGGTTGCTGAAGTTGAGGTTGAAGTTGCTGGATGCAAAGTCCAGACGCGTCAGATGAAATCAGGCATTGATTTCGCGTCAAATTGGCGACAGTCACGTGAGAGATGTTGCTTTTCGGATAGGGTTGAGAGATTTTAGAACAGAAAAACCAGAAAAATTGACACTTCGAATGTTTAGTTGATTATATTTGATATTACGAGGGAATAGATTGCTTCGCCATCCATACCTACCATGATATAACGAAATAAATAAAAAACGGCCTAGAAGTAGAAAGCAGCCAGGCGATATACAGCAGAACAAGGTCGAACCCCTAACTATATGAAGTACACGCACACACTGATAAAAGTAGTAGCATTATCATTTAAAACTAATTTCCTTCTAGGTGGTGTTTTGTTTCTCCTCTGTCTCCGGAAAGGTAAAATAATGACGAATCTGACGATGATATAGCCTTACGAAAGAGAGCCGGAAAAAACAAGGGGGGAATGATGTGAGTTGAGTATCAAGAGAGGGAAACAAAATGTATAGAGGGAAGGGGGAAATGCAGTGAGATTGAGGAAGCAAACAAAAATGAAATGGAGGAAGTAAAAATAAAAATAATCCGAATTTATCTATGGGGAGGGTGTCGGCAGCACTGGGGGCCGTGGGAGAGCGGGTGGAAAATGGTTGTCTTTAGTATTAAGCTTTAGTATTAAAGGGGTGGAAGTAAATTTGAAGTCATTCCTTGGGAGAGTTAGAAGAAAGTGATAGGGAGGAAAGGTGCCACTTGCGGAATGTCTGGGATGCTGTTTTGGTGCATCTTTTTGCGTCCCAAAGGAAGAGGATATTGTCCCCCCTTCCTTGTGTTTACCAGGATGGCCAAGTGTAAGAAAAGGGTTGAAAGAAAAAAAAGTAATGGAAAATAATAAGTAATAAAAGGACCCAAGGGCGTGCGTATGGGGAATAACAACACCCACGGGAAATTTCCTGACGTGACACGAATGAATTAAAAAGCGAAGGAAGAAAAGAACCCCATATTGTACCAGCCATGCTCGCCCCCCGAAAGACGGAACTACTAATATAAAAGTCCCTACCCTGGCTCCCCGCGCCATCACTACCGAAATATATAAGGAGGGGCGGAAACTGGAGAAGAAGAAGAAGAAGAAAACATCGCTGTCCTCCTGCCTTTACCCTTTCAATCGCTCAAGTCCGGATTCGCAACAAAAAGCCTCACATTACTCATACTAGTAGTTCGATCATCCACACTACCCCTCCGTTTAAGATCATCCACCTTTTTCCCTCTATTCGCGGCAGCAACGGCTCCGCTTGGCGCTGCCATCTCCGTAACCGTGCCAAAGTCTTCCTCCAGCTCACTGGCCAGGCTATGCGCGCTACCAGGGCGGTCGGGTTTGGACTTGTCGGTTTCCAGGTTCGATGACGCTATCGCTGCCGCGGAGCTGCCATTCGCGCCAGCATTAACGTTGTTGCTGGCGAAATAATCTTTCTCGTCGTCCGGTTTCAGAGGAGCGGGGGTCTCCACGATTTCAGGGATGTCGGTCTGTATCCTGTCTGCTGGATCCATATTTGGAGGCGTGTTGCTATTGCTACTACTGCTAAACCGGCCCTGTTGCGGTCTCTGGTACCCGCTGGGAAACCGGCTACTGCCCGTGGAGCTTCGCCCGCTGCCCGTTCGGCGATGGAAGAGGGGTCCGTCGTTATCCTTATCATCTTCACCGTCGCCAATTTCGTTAGCGCTCAATCGAAGAGGTACACCGGCACCAACCATGGTGCCTGTATTATAGCTCATGGAGCGTGACGAGGTATTATGCCGTATTTTGCCTGTGCTGGTCTGCGTGGCACTCCGACCGCCTCCCCCATGCACTTCTATGGCTGCCCTGTGCTTTGCCGCCCGTCTCTGGGCGACTACGCGCGGGTCTTCCTGTTGCGCACGGTCACACCATACCGTGGCCTTTTGTTTTCGCATCAGCGCGACGTAACCAATCGGAGCCGGAGCATGACCCGAGCGTGACGAGGAGCTTCGTCGGATTTCAGCGTGGGCATTAGGATGGCCAGAAGGTAGAGGGCCGTTTCCCCCAGTAGATGTGGTTGATGTCGTCGCATTTGATGCCCGTCGCACTGGGTAATTAGGGTTCATGTGCTGCGGGTATTGGTGTTGTTGGTGCTGTGGATGTGGTGGGTGTGGTGGGTGCTGTGGGTGGTGTAAGGCAGGAGGCATTTGTTGCTGAGGGTGCATTTGGTTTGGATAGTATGAGGAAGAAGCGGCCTGGGGCCGACTTTGATGTGATTGTGGTCTCATTGCCTGCTGTTGACGATGTTGCGGGTTAGGAGAACCGGAGGAATGGAATTGTAGGCCGGCATTGCCGGAAGCAAGGGGTTTGCGTTGAGGGATTTGTAGCATCGGCGAGCGATAATCAGCCATTTTGTTTTCCTTGCTTTCTCTTTGCTTCAGCTATTATCCGATTCAAGCACTCCCATATAATTTCCAACGGGTATAGTTTCGTAAAGAACCAAAGAATGGGGGACCACTGAAGACGAGATTGTGCACAGCTGGTGCTGTCCTAGGCGCCTACTGCGGGGATGCGTGTTTTGTCGGTCGACGAAAGGAGGGGGTGTGTGTGAATTGGTTTCTACCAGTCTTCGCGATTGAATCCAGTCAACCGTCTACCTGTCTCTGTGGCCTGGAAGTAGCAAGTTCTCATGTCAGCGCCAATGGACTTTTGTGGTGTTCCTGGCAAACCAGGAAAAGTAAAGGATCCGGAAGACGGCGCGCCACAGGTGGAACCAAACCGCACGAAAACGCCCACAGCGCACGAAGTTCCAACGAACGACGCGGGAAAGGCCAAAATATTAATACGTACCAGTACAGTTGGTTCCTCAGCAAATGTTCCTGAAAAAGTGGCTCTATCTCTCCATCCCGGAATAAAGGGTTGGTTCGAGTGGTGGTGTTGGGTGGTTGTGCAGAACAGAGGAGCGGGCGGCGGAAGAAAACCTAGGGCAGCCCTGGAAGAGTAGCGCAAGTAGCGCGAGTAAATATAGTTAGTTGCAGGAGACTCAGCCAGCCCGAGCAGCGGAGGGAAAAAAAAGGGGAACAAAGGGAGCCGGATCAGTCGAATCAAATGCTTGAGATCGTTGAAGATCTGTTGGCTGACGATGGCCCGCGAGACGAGAACAGAGGCGGTTTAGCCACGAAGCATGGCTGCGCCACAGTGGGATCATCGTGACTAGGTACCGTGCCGGCGAGGTTCTGTTTGCAAGTGACATCTGTCAGATACGAGCAAATCGTCAGGCATGCTGTGACTGTGGCTGGTGCTCCCGTCAGGTTACAGCCCTAGCTGTGGCTGAGTCGATAAAAATAAGGGTCCACCACATCATCCTTCTCAGAAGTTACATTGATATAATCTGTACAGATCTGTATAATAATATGCTTCAAGACTATCTTTTATGCTTCACTATCTGCACTCTGTACTTATCGAGTAATTATCGTAAGGTTACATATCGTTGTTCCCCAGCATGTTTGTTCGCACTTCTGTCCAGAATAGTGAGTCCTCGAAAACCATCTTCAGCTTTACATGGTTGAGCCTCCTCGCCCCCCGGAGTCTTATCAACCGAGAAGAGCGCTGGTGCAACCCAAAGCCACGACGACAACCCCCTAAACCAGTAATGAGAACACATGCATTAATAAATAATGGAGGTGTCTGTTTCCCCTCCCCTCCCCTCCCCTTCTTGCATCCCATGAATGGGATTGAGCGTTGCCATTGACACCACCAGCTTTCCAGCCGCAGCCCTATGTGACTACGGGTTACTCACTACCAAGATATCGCATTATTGATTGGGCCAAAGACGAGAAATCCCCTTGGCGCCAAAACTGTTTAGCCCATGCATTCCTGTGGGACGAAAGAAAATTTAATAGAATGCCCGGTCCCCACGACTTTAGAGAGGGGTTCATCTATCACTTGACGACAAATGTCTTACACCTGGGCCGTAGGGGTTGCATGTCCCTGGGAGCTGGCCCCACCTCCCCACAGAGCGTGATGAGAAATAATAATGTCAAGAAAAAAGACATCAAGTTTGGGAGTTCCGTTCCAAACGCCGAATAAAATCCTTCATCCGTTGCTTTTGGATGGAAAATAGAAGCTTGCTAGGACGCATTTTTTGGCGAGAACTTCCTAGATGGCACTCACTACCTCTGCAAGTTAACTTGCTATAGACGGCAAAGGCTGAGGGGTTATCATTTTGCTGGACTTTGTTGTCTTGTGGTCTAATTCAACAATGCTTAAAGATAGGAAAGTTGGAAGATGCGTCGTTTGGTTTTGACTAAAACACAGCTACTGCCAGCGTTGGCCTTCCAAGAAAATTCCCCGGTTTTTCTTTTTCTTTTTCTTTTCGTTTTCTCTTTCTTTCTTTCTTTCTTTCTTTCTTTTTTTTTTTTTTTTGTGTGGCATCTGTCAAGCAAGTTACCATTGCATCCTTATTCGCCATGCTTCCATCCCAATGACGTCTCGTTTCTGTCTGTCAGATCGGGGACTCTGGAAGGTACCCTGTCATTATCCCTGCAAGATTAGTGTCTGGTCTGCCTTAGATGCCGGCAATCTTTCGCCGTTCGGGATAAGGTATTTTGCATTTAAGACAAAATATTTAGGAAGAGCATAACAAAGCGCAGTTCGCGGGCCGAAAATGACGACATGGTGGATCAGGACAGGATTCATTCGGTCCCGCTAAGTTACCGATTATCGTGGCAAACAATGATTTAACCCTGTGGTAGGACGCATTGCTCATCAATGATGGGTTTCCCAGATGAGTTTCTTTGGATGATATAACTTCTCCTGTTCTATCCCTCTCTTTCTCTTGGTATATATATTTCTTTGACAGTCCTGGCTCTCATCGGGCTATCTCAACGCCAGGAAACTCATCTGCGGTTGTGTTTCTTCCAATACCAAACCAAGGGAAAAACTTATATTAATCCCTTTCATATAACTAATCTTCTGTGTGTGAAGAGTCCTCAGGTACCGTTTTAAAAAAACATGAAAAACGTCATTAAAATGCGGTATATAACCCTGAAATGTCGAAATACCGACTACACTACGATTTCATTCATCCACTGTTATGATAGGACTCCCACCTCCGAGCTGCAATGGCCCTCTCCCTATACAACACGAAGCCTCGTGGGTCTGAGACATTTGAAGCTTGGGCCACCAACCCGTGCGGGACATTGTTGTGCAACGTAAATGAATAGCTTTTTCCGGATTAGAGATATGAATTGAATACCATGTTAAACCATAGTTAGCACAATCCTTCGATTCCGATTCTACTCCCATTCAACCCCCCTGAAGGGCTTCCCAGGTGCCCGCGTGCCCAAACCCAATTGAAGGAGTCTTCAGGCTAAAACTGATCCGTCCCCATGCCCATAAACGCTTGGCCTGTCATATCCGAGTAGAAGCCCGCACGCACCGGGACCGAAAAGTTGTGTGCCTCCCTAGAAGTACGATGACCACCAAACCCAATGGTGTTGGATCCGTGGGTGACACGGCGGTGCTACCAGCTGTACTCAGGCCGAGGCTCGGAGAAGCAAGGCCGATATATTGTTTTACGGTGCCTTCCGGGGGTGGGAAGGGTCTCTTGAGCTAATTGGCACGGCATTCATTCTGGCATCCAACACTAGGCGGAGCGGTTGCTCTGGTGCATTATTCCGTGACCTCAGGAATGCTTCGCGTACTCCCCAGAGGCGGGTGATTCGGTGGAATTTTAGCGCAAACATGAGTCTGCTGCGGTGGCGTTTGGAACCATTGACAATCGCCTCGCAGTTATCACACGTTGTAGCCCATGCCTTGTCTGCGTGTTCTTCATCCGGTCGCTTTGCTAACCTGTTGAGGATATGGAGGTAGGCGAGGGCCGGGGAGTACATGGACTCGACGAGCCAGAGGAAGCCCTTGGTGAGCTGTGGGGTTTTGAGCATGGTGTCACATTCCAGCATGCATGCTGCATAACCATAAGTTCTGCTTCACTGCACACCTATCAGCCAGTTTGATGTTGATGTTGCGTGTGTCAAATACTGCTTCATCAAATAGACTTTATGGCGAGGAAACTGTGCATGGTCCAAATGACCATGTAGTGAAGTGGGACTTCTGCGCTGCAATGTGTAAGGTATTTGCTGCTTACCATTGCTTCTAAAACCTGCAGCTCACCATCTTCCTGGTTGAAACAGGCAACCATACTCGGGTAGGATGTGTCACTGATGACAGAGGGCTGAGATACGCTATGGCGGATAACCCAGCCAGTTTGCTTCAGACCACGACAAAGAAAGCCTCACTTGTAGACATGTTGTGGTTCATCAGTTCCTGGGAACACAGCAGGTCCATGTCAGGAGACAATGATGTAGGTTTCTCCTGACTGAGCATCTCACAGATACAATGATTGAATAGAACTATTGATCACCACAGCCTCTGCCGTATCTCGTCCTCGAGGATGCTACAACCGGGCGTGTTATAGCTGACTACTCGCGGTCCAACCGCGATTAAATTGGCATGCATTTGTTGTAGCGGAGGGTAACTTAAATATAGCGCAACGATGTGCTGTGGGGGGAAGTGCGCTCCAGATAGAGATATAATGCTGTCAAGCAGTCGCGATAGTTCCATCGCCAGAGGGCGCAACCGCACATAGGCGCGATGGATATATTGTTTGTTTGCTTTATATTCTCCCCTTGGGAGAATAGCAAATTCAAGGCATCCCTTACTTCGGAGCCTGGCTGAAAATTAACCCGAACACATTGAGGGCTGTTTGAAAAAATCCAAGTGGTCTCAGCTGATTCAACAGGTTTTCAATCCATTGGGGTGAGTGGACATGTCCTACTTCCATTTGAAGATGGGAAGCGGAGTTGTTAAGGACAGGCGAGGGCAGAAGCTGGATGAGAGGCTCTATGTTTCTGATCACGTGGAGCTGATGGCATCTTGCACCAGCATTATGAAGGCAACTGTTTACCTGTGCAGGAGTGCTTTTGCTATTTTATTTTATTTTACTTTATTCTATCTATTCAATGTTGAGCAAGTTAGTTGATGTAGACACTCCAGTAGGTTTTCGTGGTGATGTCGAGGTGTAACCACAGCCATTCAAGGGAGGGAGGATGGACAGGAGAGTATTGCAACTATATACGCAAATACACGCCTCTACAGATTATGCAGTTAAAATTCTCGCTGCAAATGCAGTCAATGGGCTCCGTTCTCTATGGCAAAATGGTATTCTTACAGAAAAACACACAAACCAAGGAGGGTAATGCCAATTTTACATGTCTCCCTCAAACAGTAACCTTGGAGGCACCTCAAGTAAAATCCAATTACAACTTCGACCCTCCAACCTTTACCAACGCTCCATCTTTAACCTCATACTCCCTTCCCCTATCCCACCCACACCAATCCGCCAATGTCTTCTCTCCATCCTTACTCGGGCTCAATCCATCACTCGACCAACCACCCTCCTCACTTCCAAATGTTAGACCCGGCGTCTCTGACAAACCCACCGCCAAACGCTGTTCATATCCACCTTCTTCCATCTCCTCATGCTCCAACACAGGCGTAGCACACGCATCTGTTCCATCAAAGATATCCTCCCACTCCTTTCGCGTCCTCTCCTTGAATCTACGCGTAAAGACTTCGCGCATATACGCCCACGTGCTCGGATCCTCGCGCATTCCACTAGAGTCCGAAGGCATAATATCCCCCATCTTCAAACCCAACCCTTTCAACAGCGCCGCGAAAAACTGCGGCTCCAGCGCGCCGACGGCAAAGTACTTGCCCGCATCTTTCGTCTCGTAGGTATCGTAGTAAGGACATCCGCCATCAAGTACATTGTGGCCGCGCGGGGCGCCCCACATAAGCCTCTTCTGCAATAGCCTTGGGAATGTAGCTAGGTAGGCTGAGCCATCTACCATATTTGCCTCAACCACTTGGCCCTTCCCCGTGCGTTCACGCGAGAGCAGCGCAAGCAAAATGCCAAGGAAACACATGGCGCCGCCGCCAGCAAAGTCGCCGACAATATTACCTGGTGCGTAGGGGCGTTCGCCGGCACGTCCCAGGAGGCCCAGCACGCCTGAAACGGCGATGTAGTTGATATCATGGCCGGCCATGTCCTTGTACTTGCCATCGCGGCGGAAGCCGGTCATGCGTGCGACGATGAGGCGGGGGTTCTTTTTGAGGAGGACATCTGTGGGAGATAGACCGAGTCTCTCGAGGACGCCGGGCCGGAACGGGTCGATTAGGATGTCGGCGTTGGAGATCAGGGAGAGAAGAACGGCGCGCGACGCGGGGGACTTCAGATCAAGGCTTATAGAGGTTTTGTGTCGGGTTAGAGAGTCGGAAGTCTCGGGGGGGAGGACATCCGGAGAGCTGGAGTGTGCTTGTGGATGTGGGCGATCGACACGTAGGACGGAGGCCCCGTAGTCGGAGAGGAGGAGGCCGGCAAAGGGAGCTGGTCGGACGTTAGAGACGGGCAAGTTTCAAATTGACATTTTCAAGGGTCTCGATAGGATACGTGGGTCAATTGCCCCATGTTGCGCTCTGTTGAATTTATGTCACAACTATGGCTTACCTGGAGCTAGGCCGGCCAGTTCAAGGACACGGATGCCTTTAAGCGGGGTGGGTGATTGAGAGGACATTTTGTTTGGCTTGAGCTATATCAAACACGGCAATCTTCGAGGACGGAGTAACAACAGGATAACAGTAGCAGATATTCAGTCACCCCGACAAGTAATTAGTGGAGGGGGAGGAATCGCAATTGTTCCGGTTAAATATACATCAGTCCTTGGCTTTTCGTGGCCCGGTCGATGAAGAGCTCTATCCCAAGGCTCCGTGAGAAGTAGCCGAGGCGAGCCCGGCCACGCGAGGTGGGGAGAAGGATATCACATGACCCTGGAATCCGACCGCGCACATTATGGATGGAGGAGAGTAAGGAAAAGGAAAATGGTCAAAGTAAGCAGATATTCATATTTCCCCTAAGTATTCGACACATTAAACCAGCTATGTATTGTATTGATCGTGATAGAAAATGGTGTGTTCGAATCTCCGGCAAAGGGGTGTTCGGCTCCCGGTGCTTACTAACAGGAAATAGCCGACGGTAACTGCATCTGGTTAACGTCGATTTAGACTTCTGTCTCGATCGAATCTTGGCATAATCTATAAATAAACGCTCTAGGCCAAACACGGTTACCCTTGGAATCAGCCTCATCAACGTCAACCTCCTCCCGGCTTCTTGATCTACATGAACGAACACAGGATTCCTCCCGTTTGATACGAGGACTTCTGACAGGGAATGGCTGCCAGTAGTTTCTTGTCATTCAGCAGAGCGGGGTTGGTACAGTATATGAAGACAAGCATCATGGCACGCTTTCATCCATAACGAGGTCAACGCTCATCTACTATATATGTACGATGATGCCATATATCAACCAACTCAGCAGCGCCCATTAGCTGATGTGTAGGGATTTTCCTGTTTTCCTGCTTTCTCGACCATTGCTATGGTTCCACATCTTGCTCTTTGCCGTGTCGTAGAGCCACCAGTGGAGTCAGTTCGTACAGGGTTTTGAGAGTACAGCAAAAACAAGCAACACAACACAGCCCTCTTAAGTGTCGATCTTGATATGGATCCATCTAGCTAAACTGGCTTTTTGGGTGTTTCTAATGTTTTTATTCCCGTGGTACAGCTACATATGAAAATCCCTTTGTTCTAGGAGGTAGGAATATCAGCTTTTTACCGTCATATGAAGTTATAAGACTAAATCAAATTCCCCAGCGCGCCCGGAGTTGTATAATAAATCATGACTTTTTTACTTCCGCGCATCTTGTAAATTGAACAGTAGCTTACTGTTCATCTTTCAATTTTTCTTCCCTTTTTCAATTTCCTACAGGCCGGTTGGCACAAATGGTTCGGCTTCTCCATTTTCTCGTGGCAAGTGCCTCGCTATGTGCAGGGCTTGGGGCTGCTGCTCCCCCCGAGAAGAACAAGTACCCTCGACCCAATGAGGCAAATGTTTACGCTCACGATCCAAATATTATCAAAGACGGTGAATATTACCATCTCTTCAAGGGCGGCGTGCATATCTCATGGTGGCGTGCAAAGAACCTCAATGGCAAGTGGGAAGACATGGGCCATCTGCTAGAAGGTGACAGCATCATCCCCAAGAAGGAAAATGCAACCAGGCCATGGGCCCCCAGCGTGATTAAAAGGGGCGACACATTTTACTGCTACTACACACTCAGCGGCAGGGGGCAACGAGACAGCGCCATTGGTGTTGCAACCACCAAGATGTTGGAAAGGGGCGTTTACTGGAAAGACCATGGCGCTCTTATCCAGACGGAAACAGGAGAAGGATCCGACGTGTTTCCATTCACTACCTCCAACGCCATTGATGCGAGCGTGTTCATAGACAGTGGCAAGGCGTATTTGAACTATGGCAGTTTCTTCTCGGGCATCTGGCAGGTTCCGCTGGCTAAGGACCTGAAGTCTTTACCGAATCCTAAGAAACCAAATGCCGTGCAGCTTGCGCATAAACGCCAGAAGCGCAATGATATCGAAGGTTCCTTCATGAGTTTTCATGGTGGTTGGTATTATCTCTGGTTCAGTCGTGGGATGTGCTGTCGATTTAACGACGATTTGACCCCAGTAAAGGGTAAAGAAGTGTATGAATAATTTGTCTCTCTGCATGACTCGCTCGCTCTTAGGGAGATAAAAGAGTCCCAACTGAAAATGAACTGGAAACTAGATATTCCATCCGCGTCGCACGATCCAAAAGCGCCCGTGGGCCGTTCGTTGATAGAACTGGCAAGAAAACGACCCAGGGAGGTGGCCACAAGGTTTATGCCTCCAATCATTACAACACTGTCTTTGCCCCAGGTGGTCTAGGTGTATTGACGGGAAAGAATGGAGCTCCTGATATCTTGTACTATCACTACTGTGAGTTCAGCTCCGATGACTGAAATGAAAAGAGGAAAAAATAAAAACAAAAATAAAATAAAAACCTCGGCGTCGTTAACCATATTATCTCCCACCCTTCACAGTCAACGCGAAGGTCAGCTTGAAGCACGAGAAGGCCCGAGTGGGTTACAACACGCTCAAATACGTCAATGGATGGCCGGTGGTTCAAGCGCCGAAGGAATAGATTAGTTGGGGTTTATCCACATTCTAATTAACTGTGAATGACGGGATCTAACAAAGGCTGTTCTCCACTCTCGATGATAATCTTGCTCTTCCTATGGACTTTGTGAGGTGATGAAATGGATAATGTTTCCGATGATGGCGATGATGGGGTAATTGCTTGGAATAAGCCCCTTTTTTTTCTTTTTTTTCTTTTTTTGATACCATGGGCTTTTATGTAATTGTAATGGACTGAGATTATATATTTCTCTTGGAAGGTTATTTTCTTTTTATTGCGATTGTATGGTGTCGTTTTGATTGGCGTTGTAGGCACCTACTCCATCCCGTGCATGGGACATAGAGCCTGCATCAAATCCAAGTTATGATTTACAACCCTAAAGCAAGAAGAAAAAGAACAGGTTCATGCTGTTATTCCACTCGGACTATCTTCCTATGCAGTCTAGATCACCACAAACACCTAAACAATGCTATAAATATGGGCAGCCGAACTTAGCGAAATCTGCCCAGAAGAAAAGCCGAAAACACCGTGCCGTCCATCGTCAAAAACTAATAATCCCATACACAACCCGGATGCAAAATATATAGAATAGGATGCGGCTACTACGAGGGCCGTAAGAGACGACACAATCAAATGATTCAAAATGGGCAAATACCTTCCCCACCCAATTACTAACTCGATGATCCAACATCTTAAACATCCCGAGCCTTTCCGCCTCTCCTTTCCACGTATTTATACTTATAGCCCTGCGGTGGTTTATTCTCCTTCCCGTGCCCGCTCACCATATCATCACCAGCACCAGACGGTCTCCCAACCTCCTCCTTCCCCCACGTCCACATCAAAATCTTCCCCATTCGTTCCCGATCTTTCAACAACCCCTCTACACGCCCCTCCCACACCTCCTCCCTCTTCTTCAACACACCCGCAAATTTCTTATCAATAGCTTTCGCAGCCGATTCCTTCGCCTCAATAATCGATTCTAAGCGTTCCCGCTCGGCGTGTAGTCCTGCAACACGCTGTTCAAGCGAAGCAAGGGATGTGCGCAGAAGGCTGAGATCCGAGTTGAGTTGGGTTTCACGCGACTGAGAGGCGGAGATGACGTTCTGGAGGGTGCGGATTGTTTCTGTATGTGAGTCGCGGAGAGTGGAGAGGGCGGTGGCGTGGGCGGAGTGAACGCTGTTCAGCTCCGCTTCGTGGGATCTTAAGAGAGCGTCGTGGTCGACCGGACACTTTGACGTGCCAGGGCCTGATGGCTGAAGGGCGGGGGACATTGGGGGACTAAGCTGTTGTGATTGGGTCATGTCCTGCTGGTTGCGAAGATTTTCAATGGTATAAAGTGCCTTATCCCGTTCTTGGGTGGTTTTGTAGAGGGTATCTTGCAATTTGGTCTGTTCGGATATGATAGATTCGATCTTGGAAGAGAGGCGCGATATTTCGCCTTGTAGCACTGTAGTGAGCGCTCTCGACTCGGAGAGTTCCTGGCGTGTGCCTTCGAGTTGAAGGGTTTGCATGCGATCTGAAGGTAAAGAATTCCGCAGTTGTAATCGAACCTCACTGAGCTCTCTTTCCAAGGCTCGAATCCGCTCAGAGCTTTTTGTCGCCTCGTTCATAGACGACGCTCTCCTTGCATGGTACGCTCCCTTAATCGCATCGAAAACTTGATTGAAAGTCATATTTACCGTGCCATCGATAGACACCTCGCTTGCGAAGGATTTAACTGCATTATATTGTGAATCGATTTCCGAATTTGCATTGTCCAATTCGGTTTGGAGAGTATTGTTTCGTAGCTCGGACTGTTGGAGGGCGTTAAAAAGACGCTCGCTCTTTTCTTCAAGAACTTCATATTCTCGATTTGCCGTATCAAGCTCAGAGTCCAGCTTGTCGATTTCGAGGTAATGGGCGTCTTGAGCAGCTTTCAGCTGGTCGATTTCTGCGGCATGTTGTTTCAGCTGAGTATCCTTGCTTGAAATATCCTCACTCAATTTTGTGGAAGCTGGCTTGTTTTGCTTCTGTGGTAGAGGAGGGTCATCCCCATTTTTATCAAATGCAGTGTTTTTCTGAGAATCCTTGCGTCGAAGTTGCTCCAACTGTTGATGGAGAGATCTTATTGTCGAAGCATCAGCTTCATGTTGCTCGAGTTGTTCGTCTTTTTGCTGTAGCTGAATGCGCAGATTTTCTATATCTTCGTCCTGCCCAGTCAGAAGAGATAATTGCGCAACCTTCTCCTTCAGCGCGGCGTTCTTCTTTTGAAGTTCAGACTGTAGATGTTTTATCTGCTGAGAGGCAGACGCCGATTCCAAGACCATGTTTCTATTTGCCTCGATTATTTCGTCCTTTTCGCGTAATTCTTCTTGGAGCCGCTTCATTTCTTCACGCAACTCACTCTCCACAGGGGGCTCCACAAGATCCGGATTTGGCGCGAGTGATTTTCTCCGTGGGGATTGTATCGAGGAAGGTTCATCAATTTTGTCCAATGACACGTTACTTTTTGAAATTACATTTCGTCGCGGAAGAACGTGTGCAGGGGTCGACATATCAAGGGGCGTATCCATCTCACTGTAGTCGTTCATCGTGTGATCCGCAACGACTGTATTATGACGCATTTCCTCCTGCGCTTGAGCTGGTTCTGAATTTGACGCGTTATCCTCATTGCTGTTTGTAAGGGCGCCTGTCCCTCTTACGAGTTCCACCATATTCAACGTAAAATCACGCGGACCCCCAAAGTCAGAAAATGTAACGTGTTTTTCCTTCGGAGAATTCCCTTCATGCGCTTCGTCATGTTCACCTTCATCATGATCAGAGTGATGATCTGATAGCCTACTCATATCAAATGTGTAGTCTGCAAGATTGGCTTCTGAATCGCTTCCATCACTGGGTTCAGGTGAAGTGGTCGTCTTCAGGGACCGCATCCTTCTTCGCCGGGCAGCATTTGCGGCCAAGGGGCGAGCCGAACTGGGCTTCTTAGAATGTAAAACTGACTCCTGAAATGAGTTCATCAATCTGGGAGGTGATGAGGGCATGAAATTGGGTGTGTTGAGAGAAGAGGCCCCCAGGGTGTCGTGAGACGTGGGGAAGGGCGAGGTGAAGCCGTTAGCAGCCATCTTGGTGTCAAATGCTTTGGTCTCGGGATGTCTAGTCGCGGGTATTGGAAGACAATTGGCAACAATGTCCTATATCATAGTTAATCCCCAAGAATTCAGCATTAAACTGAAATGCAGACATGTGGAATGTTGCTGTCAAGAACATGAAATATGAACGAACGGCCTTCGCATTGTTTACTCTGTTCTGCTTCTGGCTTAGCTGGGATCGGAACATCGCGACAGACTTCGGCCCGATGATAATCCGGTAGTTAGAGTACCCTGTGACGTCATTGCAGCGTCGCCCTCAATCTAGAATTTTGGGCAGATGAAGTGATGTTTTCGTGGACAATGGAACCTAGATTTCTTCCCAAAAGCAGGAAAATCCGCGGACATGGGTGTATGACATTGCGAACCGGCTGGAGGTGAACTGCGGGGAAACGTCAGCTCCATCCGAACGTCAACATTGGGGGGTAGAACCGAGCTACCGGCTGGGATAAAATTGCCTGTAAAGTTACTTGGGCATAACAATCATCATTGATGAGCGAATAAACGGATAGATATGGACAATCTCTGGGGATTTCATATTGATGATATGCTTTAGATACTTCCTTGTATTGTAGAGCTTGCGCAGATATAATTAAAACCGTACACCAGAGGTTGAGATCGCCGACGATGCCAACTAACACATTGCCACGGATACTTGGTTTCTAGTCTCACGTATGTCATAGGTCATCTGAATAAGATAGCAGAGCCAGAGAAGATTCTTATCTATTTCGTTACCTTATATATTTACTACTGGCCGACCTGTTGGGTTCCGGCTGCCTCCAGAAAATATCAATACATGCATTTTATCACATAAATCACACTCTGACCAACCTACATGATGTCCACCATCCACAACTCGTATAGAAACAACTCCCATGACCACCATCACCACCAAAAGGTGTATCCGAACTTCAGCTTAAAGAATAAAGTATACGTCGTCACGGGAGGTGGTCGAGGGCTAGGGTTATGCATGGCAGAAGCAATGACAGAAGCCGGTGCCGAAGGTTTGTCCACCACAACACGAACTTTAAAAGCGCAAACTTGGTTGATAATATTCTAACTTATTTTATACCCCTAGTGCACTGCCTTGATATACTTGAAGAACCTGCGCATGAATTTATCGAAACGCAGGAGCTAGCCGCCAGATCCCATGTTGGCTCGCTGCATTACCATCATATTGACGTACGTGACACGAAATTCCTCAACGACACGATTGTAAAGATCGCAGCAAGACGCGACAGGATCGACGGTCTAGTGGCTGCCGCAGGCATTCAGCAGATCATGCCTGCGATCGATTATACCGCAGAGGATATCACACGGATAATGGATGTAAACTATACCGGGGCTTTCATGACTGCCCAAGCAGTGGCCAGACAAATGATCGCATATAAAAACCACGGCTCCATCGTCCTAATTGCAAGCATGAGCGGCCTCATCGCAAACAGGGGGTTGATTTCCCCCGCGTACAATGCCTCGAAAGCTGCATTGATCCAGCTGGCAAGAAGCCTTGCAATGGAGTGGGGTCATGAGGGTATTCGTGTCAATTCGCTCTCTCCAGGACACATAGTCACACCAATGGTGGAAAAGAATTTTGAGGAAGTGCCTGGCCTCCAGAGGATCTGGGAACGAGAGAATATGTTGGGTCGTCTGGCGCGGCCGGAGGAGTTCACGGGCGCGGCTATTTTCATGTTGAGCGAAGCCAGCTCCTTCATGACTGGGAGTAATATAATTATCGACGGAGGCCATACTGCTTGGTAAACAGGAAACTTCTTTGGTTCCGATTTTTGTGGCGGAATAATGTAATGTAATATAGCGGCTTTTTATGTAGTCCTTCTTGCATGAGCGTATGTATTGATCAACACCAATAGTATCTCTTGTGGTATTTTTCCGCTTGGGTTTGTGCGTAGTCCTCCCGCCAAAGGGAAGACATGTTGGCGTCCTAGCTGATGTGGCTGTCCAGCATAACGTTATTATCCATATGTTCCCGGTCACATTTCTGTCAGCAAACACGAATCCTCAACCTTCAATCACGGACATACCTCCAAGTAACCAAACATCTCTTTTCCACCGTTGATAAACGAAAATAGAGAATACATACCCACCATGGCCTCATTTCTTCCCACAGTCAACCTCCCGACGCCCGTCCTCCTCCATGCCTTGGGTCTCACCGCGCTCGGCACGTACCTCACCTTTACCAAGATTCCTACGGCATTTGGGATAGCAAGCACGGGCCTGGGACTGTGTTACCTCTTCACATCCTACGTGCCCATCGAAGAAAACCAATTACTCTACGCCAGCGTACCGGTGCGCATAGTTCTAGCAGCTTTAGCAGCTGCGCGGCTTCCGACTGCGCCAAAATCGGAGCGCAAGAGTCTGGTGATCCTGATTTTGTATGACTTTTTGGGTGGGTTGATGGTGGGGTACATCCTTGGCCAATGGAATGGGAAGCTCCCTGGGAATTGATAGAACAGAATGTATTCTGCAGGATTTGAGTCTTGAATATTTTGTCCTGTTCAAATAAGGGGGGGATTCGTATAAATATCATGGGAGTGGGGCTGGGACTCTCGGATAGATAGACACGCCTGGAATGAATTATGAAATTGTCGTAATCTCCGCAAATAATGCGGCATTTCCACATCCAAAGTTTTGTGAAGCGGAGATTGTTCAATTATTATCTTATAACTGTGGGACATCTATATGGATATAGATAGCATCACGTGATATGAACCCAAGGTTGCAGACCTGGATGCCCCGCGCTCCAAAAGATATCGAAAGACTTTGTGCGGACCGGAAGAAGATTTTCACATATACTGCTGCTAAATCGGATATGCATATTGCCTGGCTGCTGATAGGTATATAACAAGAACGTCTGTTGCCATCGTTTCACACCGCTGTGTCTTCGAAGTCGAAGGAGTTTGCCTCCACTAAGGTTCCGCGCAGCCGATTTAAGGGGCATATATTATCTGACAAGCAACTGGCCACATACCTGTTGGATTGCTAATACTATCCAAAAAAAGATTTCTTTTTCGAGATTCAGCAATTTTTGGAGGAAATTCCCATAATCCTCATCGTGGAGTTGACCAATGCCTCCTATCCCTGGAAATGAGGCATTCAATCAGCCGCGCATTGTCTGCTACTACCAGACCTATTACCCAAACAACAGCACCACATACATGTCAATGCTGCCCCTGATGCTGAATAACTCGGGTACAACACATGTCATTCTTGCTGCCATCCATATTAATGAGGAGCCAAAGAATATCACTCTGAATGATCACTCCCCGGAGGATCCCCGGTACCTACCCCTATGGGCAGAAGCACGCGTTATGCAAACCCAGGGGATCAAAGTTATGGGCATGCTGGGCGGAGCTGCACGGGGGACCTTCGAACGGCTGGATAAAGATGCTCCTACCTTTGAGCGGTATTATGTTCCTCTTCGAGACATGATCCGGAACCACCCTCTCGATGGTTTAGACCTTGACGTGGAGGAGGAGATGTCACTTGAAGGTATTATCCGATTAATTGATCGTCTCAAGGCGGATTTTGGGGAACATTTCATCATCACTTTGGCGCCTGTTGCGACTGCCCTGATCGAGGGACTGCCCCATTTGTCTGGTTTCGATTATAAGGCACTCGAAGCTGCTAGGGGCTCGAAGATTGCATGGTATAATACCCAGTTTTATAATGGCTGGGGCGGCATCGACACTACCGGAGTGTATGACAGGATAATTGCAGAAGGATGGGCACCAGAGAAAGTTGTGGCAGGAACCTTAACCAATCCTGGAAATGGATCCAGAGGTTATGTGCCTCTGGACAAGTTAAGCGCGGTTCTGGGGACGTTAATGTTAAGATATCCAACTTTTGGAGGAGCTATGGGGTGGGAATATTTCAATGCGCTGCCTGGCGATGTCCGTAAGCCATGGCAATGGGCGGCTTGTGTGTCTCTAATGATGGGGATGAGAAGTGTATACTCGGCGGTAGCTGCATGGAATATTCAACAGACACGAACAAATTAGCTCAATCTTGTATTTTTTTATGGTCTATTCTTCTATTCGTATAGATTTATTGTCCTTTTTTTGTTGTTTACGGGGATCACATGGAGATTTCGCGATATAGTTTATTTATCCTTTGGCTAGCTGATGCTTTGCCCCGTTTCCGCTCGGAGATTTTTTTGGGCAGCGTTGCTGCCTATGGCGTCATTAGTTAATGATGAAGCCAGTCCACAACACGAAACACAGTCTCGTTTCCGCACAAGATCACCTCCAACTCCCTTCAAAAAGACACGTAACAACAAACTTAGCATTCGATGCAGGAGAGGGTGAATTTGCGCTCTCATTGATAGGATTGCGCCTCATGCGAATTCCTGTAACGTTATGCCTTCCATCCGGACCTTTGTGGCTGCAACAAGCTCTGCTCTGATACGGTTTTTGGGCTATATATTCCTGCGATGGGTGCTTTGTCCTTTCCTATAGCAATGGATCCCATTTTTCAATCACGGGTATTCTACTAACTCTAAAACAATAGATTCCAGCACACCATGGCCCGCCGCTAATTTTCACCTCGTTGTTGGTGTACCTGACCGCAGTTTTCGCGATTGCCATAGGTGAAGGGACGAAAAACTCGAAAAGGGGTGGCACGACCGGAAACGCGCAAAAAGATGCCATAACGACAAAACGAAACTTACCTTCGGGTGGAAGTAGTGGCAAAGGCAAAGATGGGAGAGCAGCATCTTCGTTGTCCGTCCTTGCAACTGGTATACCGTCCACACGCGCGAAATACGCCAATCTGGCCACAGTCGGGGTCAACATGTTACTGGGCCTTGCCACGCTTGATGTCCTTCTCCGTGGCCATTACATGTATCCCACGACCGATTTGGCCTTTTCACGAGTTGGATATGTGTCGCCAACGACTGCCAACATCCTCATTCGCGAGCCCAACGCCGCACAATTTCCTATCCGTGCATCTTACCGCCCAATGGAAAACGGGCGAGAGGGAGAGTTGATTGACGCGGGAGCAATAACTGTTCTCAACAATGACACCGATTACACTTACCCGGTTACCTTGACGGGACTTCAGCCCTCAATGAAGTATCGATACTCGTTCTCAAATAACCTATCTGGCCACTTCACCACCGCGGCCGCTCCAGGCTCCGCCGCAGCAAACAGACTCAGTTTCCTGAGCTCGAGCTGCATCAAGCCGAACTTTCCATACAATCCTCTAAACCACCCGTTGCGGATCTACGGCCTCGAGCTTATTTCCAAGATCGTGTCAAAGCTCCCATCCCTCTCACGACCCTCATTCATGCTCTTTCTAGGAGATTTTATCTACATTGACGTGCCCTTCCGCTGGGGATCTGCCATCTCGGATTACCGCAGCGAATACCGCAAAGTCTATGCATCACCATCATGGCACAGCGGCCCAGAACCCGCAATCAACATCCCCTGGCTGCATACTCTAGACGACCATGAAATCGCCAACGACTGGCATCTAGGAAACATGACCGACCCTTATCCAGCAGCATTTGACCCATACCGCCATTATCACATGAGCGTTAACCCGCCCATTGACAAATCGCCCTTCTCCATCCCTATCAACACCACTTACTTCTCCTTCACAAATGGCCCTGCTTCCTTCTTCATGCTAGATACGCGCACATATCGCTCGGAACCGTTACTGGGAAATTCTACAATGCTCGGTTCCGCGCAGTTGAATTCCCTTCTTGCATTTATCTCTCGCCAGGAGCCCGCTGGTGTGGGTTGGAAAATAATCACCAGCAGCGTGCCGTTCGCCAAAAACTGGCGCGTCGGCACAGAGGATACATGGGGCGGGTTCCTAGGTGAACGACGCCGGATTTTCGACGCTATCTGGCGCGCGGAGCGGGACTTGGGAATCCGTGTCGTGCTCTTGAGTGGCGATAGACATGAATTTGGCGCGACAAGATTTCCTGACCCGTCTCTGGCGGCTATAACAGGGTCAAATGCAGATAAACGCGGCAGTATTAACATTGAGGATGGAGCGGGCATTCATGAATTCTGCACTGGCCCGTTGAATATGTTTTACGTTCCCGCGGACTCCTACGTACAGACGGATGATGAAGATGTCTTGATCAAATACCTGCCCGCTGGTAATAACAAGGTGGGCCTAATCAATATCGACATTGAGGACGGCAGGTATTCAGTGTTAAGGTATTCTTTGTATATCGGTGAGGATCTGGTGTGGGAATACAAACTAGCTACGCCCTTGGTGTGGGAGGAAGGGCAGAGTCGGAGATTGCCGCCTGGAGAAGTGGTGTTTGATAAATTTGGGGACGGGACCGCCATGGATAAAGTGCAGAGGGTTTTGGGTGACGTTGAGGTATTGGTGAAACCCATGATAAAATCGGCTGTGCGTGCGGTTAAGTGGCTGGTGCTGCAGGTGCTGAAGAGGGAGGTTGGGTCAGAGGTGTAGAAAGGAGAAACCACGCTAAGCCAAACCCCTCCGTAGCTTTCTGCTGTTGGTTGTACAGTACGTACGTATATATATATATATTACCCTTCCTTTATTTATTGTATAGACTTATTAGTGCAATTACAGGTTGTCTCTTTCGCCACTAATACTTACAAAGGTCGTAGTGGTGTTGGTGTACGGCGCCCGGCTGCTGGCCGCTAGCAGAGACATCTTTAGTGCCGCAGATGAAATTTCATAGCTGGTTTCCAGCGTGCCAATTTGAGTATGTATTGTACATACAAACAAATTAAAGTTGAAAGGAATGGAATAGGTAGATGTGCGAGTCGGAATAATGAACATAAAACTTCGTGAAGTAATCCGCCATCACAAGAGAAACATGTCAAACACACGAAATC
>QGQJ01000706.1:0-14546 GCA_003206725.1 Blastomyces emzantsi
GTTCTTCTGCTGATGGGTGTCTTGGTCTGACAGATGGCATGGGGAGGGTGGGTTTGGTTGCGTTTTGAAGGGGATGGGGAGCGGCTGGCTGTTTTCCGTGGCGAGTGTGCTGAGAGCTCTTGGAGGGCGCTGCCAGGTGGGACGCTTGGTTCCCGCGATACTGGGGTTTGTTTTCTTTTTTCTTTAGTTCGGGCAGGGAGAGTGGGGTGTTCGGTTGTGTCTGGGCCAGTGCGTGGTGATATTTCATTTTCTGACGGCGCCTTGCGCTTCTGGGCTTCATTTTGCTTTACTTCATCCCGTTGAATAAACTGGGTCGGAGATCTAGTGTTCTGAGGGAATCTATACTCGATTATATACGGTGTGAAAGGTTTTCTTTCCCCAGTCTGAACTGAAATCCATAGCCAATCCGCAATGACAGCTGTGATATTCCATTCCGCGACATGTCGCAATTTTTCTTGATTCGGGGTTCTATTGTTGCAAATAAGCACTGATGCTTTGGGGGTGAGAAACTCGTCATAGGTAGCCCCTATTAACGTATTAGTACCAAATCGTCGCCCATGGGGAGTAGGCATGACAAAAAACATACCCATTACTTTGACGAGCTTTGAAAGATGTAATAGATCAATACCTGAAAATCCAGTCGAGCAAACTCTCAGCCCTTGGAATGCTATTCAGAGTTAGATATATGCAGTGCTTATAACGAACAATATTTACGAACCTGGTATTGGGAATTTTGGGAAAGGAGTGCTAGTAATATGTGCCTCAGGAGGAACGAGGGCATTGTTATGCAGGCACTTCTCGATCCATAGGTCCGTCACAATTTCTGGCTCTACGACAAAGTCATCAATAGATGGAAGTTCGGAGCGTGGTAAATTATGCGGCACGAGTATATACATTGCGGGTCCATTTGTTGGGATGTCTCCTGCAAGCTCATTTAGTGACGAAACAATTTGAGCATCACGAGAGAGCAGGTGAGTCTCTAAAACTCTAGTCTAGCGAAACGTTAGATGTGTAGATAAGGTGGAATAACTGCATTGCTTACTTGACTTGAAGAGAACCCTTCTATAAAAAATCTAGCGCCGAACCAAAATCCACGGCGAGCTACATCAAACTCCTGTGTCTTTTGTGTGGGCATTTCGGTCATAGCAGGGCGAGCTCTTTCAGCTATGGTGGTCTCACTAGCGAAGGACTTTGGCTCTTTGATCACCACTGGAGTATCAGCCATTTGCCCGCTAGGATCAGTTTTAAAGCTAACGCTCGAGTTTGAGGTTCTCGTAGCATCCCCTACAATATCTGTCCAGATATCTTCGTTTTGGCCACCAAGTTTCATGCTTGCAACTCTACGGATTTTCCGAGTCCGTTGAGGATTAGTTGTGGCCGCTTTGGATCGCTTCCCTGGAACTACCGAAGCGGATCTATTCCATGCGCCAATGCCCTGCTTTTCATCCCGGAGGAGAGGGTCATAGAGGGTCTCATCAAGAGCCATCCCTCGGACAAGGCTGTCTTCAAGCCATTTTAGGCTAACCACTGTTATTTTCCATAGCATTGCGTACTTGTATTTTTGACTATATCCGGATCGCGCAATCAGATGAGTGACACTCTTTGTAAGATCCCGCCGAAATTCCGCTCCATTGTCCGTGATAGTCTTCTGTAGGGAGTTCCTGTGATTCACTTTTCGTGGTGAGCAGACTGTGTATACCGCGGAACGAGAAGTGCCAAAACATGGCATCGCTTACTGTCATCAAATCCGGTGAGGCATATAGATAAGCCAGCAAATGTGGGATATCGATATTGTTCTTCCAGCTCCTGAAGGTTGGTATCCCCCCCAAGTACCCAGGATGACCGGACAGCTTCAACCCATTCCGCCTTTAAGACCTTTATGTCGTCCCGCTCCTTGGCCACATATCTATACTTTGGGGTATTCAATTCGCCGACGATCAAATGCGTGACATCTGAAGTGAGATCAAATTTATGGACAGCTCCCATCTGGGTGGCTATGGCAGCTATTTCTTCCTATATAGGGACGAAATATCAACAACTGGAGAAAGTGGAGGCACGAATCTGGAGGAGACAAACCTACCCGATACTCCGGCAATATCGACGTACAGCAAAGAATTACCCCTGAAAGAGGGTGCTCCTTGTCTAATATCTATCAGCATTTGAGTGGTAGTTTATAGAGCACCGGATTACCTACCTGGTGCCACCTCCCCGTCCATGCTTCATAATCGAAACCGATTCCGCTTGCCCATAACCTCAGCTAAATGGGTAAGTTAAGTGTTGGGCTTTCCAGATATCAATAGCAAATACCGAACTGTCGCATAAATGTTTCTTTGGATTTAATCATTGATGTATTGTTGTCGAAGGTAGCTGCAAACACGCGAACCAAAGCCGCGGAAAACGCTGTCACATGACTTGTCTGCCCTAATTCATTTTTTGGCTCCAGGAGCGTGTCACGTGGGGTGTTTAATTGACATTTCTGCGCGTCTTCAACCCGCGACGTCCGAAAGAGTAAATAAAAATAAACCAGATAGCCAGACAGCCATCCCATAGAGACGGCGATGACATCGACAACAACTGGCGATATACACGACATATCAGAGTAATTCCCGGGTTAATTGGTTTGCCAGGGCGTTACGCGCAATTGTTTATGTCCCGTTACACTCCTTTGACTCGAGCTTCGACTGCAATTGTTCGCCCTTCCTTCGTTATCCGATTGGCCTTACGGCTGCCATTCCCATTTACGTCCCACCGAGGGCGAGAGTTTGCGATGTTTAATCAAGCGGTCCGCAACCATACTGTTTCTGCAAAGACCCTTTTTCCAAAGGCCGCTCCTCCCAACAGCACTGCCCCCGTTTCTTCTAGTCAAACTGCTGGGGTTAAACGAAAGTTGGATGCAGTCCAGCAAGCTTCGGAAACCCCCCTAGCTGTACTTCATAACAACGTGTACTTCGATGAGAATGATTTCGACGATGATATTGATCTAGATGAGCCTACCAGCCTTTCAATAAACCTGACTCAACCGCAATCGTTCGCTTCCTCTCGAATTCAACCACCTGAACCCCCTTTCCCCCCCGAACAGTCGGCACCGCCAAGCGATGATGCTCCTCCAAGCACTTTTCCACTTCCGTGGTCATCTTCTCCCCCGACAAATTTACTTCCCCCAGCAAAACGGCGTACTTTGCCATGGGAAGCCAATGAAAACCCTGAACCGGAGACCAGGCCTCGAACTAAACCTGAACCAAAATCCGTTATCCGCACTCCAGCTACTAATAAAACGTCATCCTTACCATGGGATAAGACTATGAGTGCCGTGAAGGAGGAGCAGAAAGAACTTCGAAAACAACAGAAGATACGTGTTAGCTCCGACAAAAACCAGGCGCACCTAGGCACAAGGGCTCCAAAAGTCGCGTCTATCTTTCTAAGTGAAGAACAGAAAAGAGTAGTGGAAGCCATCGTTAAGGATGGCAAGAGTATATTCTTTACAGGTTCTGCTGGGACTGGCAAATCCGTTCTCATGAGAGAGATCATCAGAAAACTACGGGTAAGATATAAAAGGGATCCTGATCGTGTTGCTGTCACTGCGTCGACAGGACTTGCAGCGTGTAATATTGAAGGTGTCACACTTCATAGCTTTGCCGGGATTGGATTAGGAAAGGAGCCCGTAGCGGACCTTGTAAAAAAGGTTAGTGAGGAGCTAACCTCTGTTAATCAAAGCCTGTCATTGACAACCCCTCCCAGGTGAAACGAAACCAGAAAAACAGAACTCGGTGGTTGAGGACTAAAGTTCTAATCATTGATGAGATTTCGATGGTTGACGGTGACTTGTTTGACAAACTTGAGGAGATTGCTCGCAAGATCAGGAATAACGGTCGCCCATTCGGAGGCATTCAGTTGGTTGTTACTGGTGACTTTTTTCAATTGCCTCCGGTGCCAGATTCAACTAAAGTGGCGAAGTTTGCGTTTTCAGCTTCGACATGGAACACCACTATCCAACACACAATTCTTTTGACCCACGTCTTTAGGCAAAAGGATCCCGAATTCGCTGCTATGCTGAATGAGATGAGATTGGGGAAATTAAGCCCTCAGACGGTTACAGCCTTCAAAGGGTTATCTCGCGCCCTAGATTTTCACGATGCACTAGACGCAACAGAACTGTATGAGCTATTGTCCCGTGTTTGAAATTCATCCAGCTAATTCTCGAAATTAGATTTCCCACCCGATCAGAAGTCGAAAATGCCAACTCCGCGAGAATGAACAGGCTCTCTGGCGAGACGATGGTGTTCACTGCTGTCGATGGCGGAACTATGCAAAACGAAACCCAACGTTCACAACTATTGGCTGACTGTGTCGCACCCACCATTCAACTTAAAAAGGGAGCTCAGGTCATGCTTATCAAGAACATGGACGAATCCCTTGTAAATGGGTCATTGGGGAAAGTGGTTGCCTTCATGGATGAAGCTAAGTTCGACTATTTCAGCAAACACGATGCAGATTTTGCTAGTGGCTCGGCCAACGATGATCGCAATGACCAAACAATCAACAAACTGAAATCTTATGAGAATGTGGCTGGGAGGGTCAGCACGAAAGGCATATGGCCGGTTGTCTGCTTCGTCCAACCAGATGGAACAGAGAGACACCTGCTTTGCCAACCAGAGACGTGGAAAATCGAACTGCCAAATGGTGAAGTAAGGGCGCAACGAACGCAGATCCCGCTCATACTTGCGTGGGCACTTTCTATTCATAAGGCACAAGGTCAGACTTTACAGCGAGTTAAGGTTGACCTCGGACGGGTTTTCGAGAGGGGACAAGCGTATGTTGCGCTTAGTCGGGCGACCTCTAAGGATGGCTTGCAGGTTTCCCGCTTTGATCCCCGTCGGGTCATGGTTCACCCAAAAGTCTTAGAATTTTATTCCAATTTATCTAGCATACATAACATCAAAGACGCGGCCAATACCAAAGCCAATGCCAATTCCGTTGCGGACGGAAATGCCAGCGCCGTTGGCACTACCAGCACCAGCACTAGCGCCAGTACGAGCGCAAATACCAACACCACTGCCAAACAAAGCCGTGACCAAGCCATGACTGTTAAGCGAACAGCTACAGATTTCATGGATGATTGGGACGATGAGTTGCTTCAGAGCATATCTGCATGAGACACATATTTTACGTCGCAGTTTTTGATGGAGCAAAGTTTGGCTACATCGGAGCATTGTTAATCGTTTACAAGCATACCATTCATTCGTCAGGGGGGTCTTATCTGTTTTTTTTTGTTTTTTCTTTGTTTTTTCTTTGTTTTTTTGGTTTTCAGCTTCAGCATATTTTGTCATGTATCTATCTATAGCTCCCCCCGTCGAAGCAAACAAGGCATCCACAGATCACAAATTTTTGAATTTCTGATAGATTCTTATCAATTATTACCACACATATGAGGGAGTAAATCACGCTCAACCTCTGTGTTTAGTTCATTTCTCACCACATATAAATAATCATTCCATACACCCCCAAAATGCAGGGGTTGCTTTTCTTATCGATAAGAAGGTCACGTGCCCGCAAGGTTTCCACCCTCTGCTCATTTCAAGCCTCAAAATCGCCCGCCAAAGGGATAGAATTTACATGATCTCGAGAACAAACACCTACCTTTCTTACTTGTAATATTTCTAGCACTATGCCAAACCCCAAATCTTGACTCTTGCCGTTTCTCCTTTTGCCACTCTAATTTCGCTATGGCGGCGGACTTCGTGGGATATACCGTCCTTGTTACACTCAAATCTCCCCCAAACTCTCAGATTCAAGGGGTGGTCGCTGATGTTGCGGGACAGCGACTAACGCTTCAGAATGGTCGGTGGTATCTTCCACATTCTATGGCTAGGCTATGTGCGCTGACGCAGATACAGTAACACTTCTATGGAGTGGGCGACATATTCCACTGTACCATATTGACGCGCCAGGCATCGCTGACCTAGAATTGTCCTCCCACCAAATACCGCACCCTCCGGCAACGAACAACTACGGAGCCACGGTCCATACGCCCTTCCAGAATGGCAGCACGTTACCTCCCCTACAACATCCATCACAACTTTCACAGCAGAGGCAGGGCAATATAGTTGAACCAATGCTGAGGGAGTCTCAACCCCAAGGGTTTGTTGATCCCGCGATCCTAAGCTTCCAAAAGCCCCCTAAACACCCCTCGTTTTCCGCCACGGACGCCCCTTCAATTACTGCCAAACGAGATGCTACTTCCCCTGTCATGATCGCCGATTCGGAGCCTGCCACCCGCCCTATCGAAAAGTCTATGATTCCTACTCCTATAGCGGCCACTGGTCCAAACCGAACGGATGTAGAGGATGCCGCAGCAACACTCAGCGAACCGTTTAATAATATGGGATTCAATGGAACCGAAGGTTTGACGGAGGAGCAATGTACGCAAGTGGGAAAAGAGGAGTCCGATATTCCGGAGGGTCGAAGAGGTGCAGGTCCCCTCGAAGCGCCACTCAAGTACACTGGAAAACGCAGTCGAAGGGGTGGAAGGAACAAGTTGAATAAAGATAATGCTGTGCAATCCTCCAGCGTTGACCCAATAATGGAAGACCTTACTGCTGTAACAACTACAACGAGACCGAATATTCCGGGGAAGGGTTGGCGTCAGACAGCGTTTGTTGAACCTGTTCCCAATCCATCTCCACAAAAATCTACTAATGGACGGGCGAGACGGTCAAAAATGCGGAGCAAGAGGTCATATGCGGAGGACCCGAGTGGATGGGCAACTGAGGATGCAACGGATATCCAGGAAATGGGAGATTTTGATTTCGCCAGTAATCTATCCAAGTTCGATAAGCGTCGTGTTTTCGATGAGATTCGGAACGATGACACCACAACTGGAGAAGAACGATTGGTTAGCTTCAACAGAAGAGTTCACCGACCAGGGACAAACGATGGCAAAAATTTACACTACACAGAAAATGTACTTGATGACGATCCACCGAACGATAAATGGAACAGTGAAGCAGGGGAAACAGATGAGGATGAAGCCAGTGAAGAGCGTTTCAGCAGCGGCAGAAATTCTGCAAGGGCTAGATCGAGAGTGTCCGCTGCCCGTGCGCAATCTCGAAAAGGGAGTGCGATTCTCGGGTCGACTCTTGTGTCTTCCCAGATCAGCTCTTTATCTCGTGGCCAAAAGACATCTTCTCGTACAGAAAGCCCGCAGCCACATAAGAGCTCACCCTTAATAGGACCCGCCTCATCATCAACTGGTTCTCTGTTGCTGACAACAACAAAACGGCAATGCCCCTGTGTCGGTCCACTTCAAATGATTGAGATAGAGCAGTTGGCCATTGCGGAGCTTGGCTTGGGAGAAGACATCATTACAGAAAACGCTGGACGAGGTATTGCTGAGGCTGCAGTTTCTCAAGTTTCCAAACTTGCGATTTCCTCTACGATATTAGTTTTAGCTGGGAATCACCGAACCGGTAGTCGGGCTATATGTGCCGCTCGACATTTCCGCAATCGGGGATATCGAATAACCCTATGTGTCCTTGGCCTGGATCGTGAAGACGAGATCATCGATGGTGTACGAAAACAGATCGATATTTTCAAAAAAGCTACCGGGAGAGTCATGAGATGGGAGGAACTATCGACGCGATTGACCTCCGGTGACTATGCACCTGATCTTGTGATAGATGCGCTATTTGGTGTTCATATAGCTTTTGATGATTTACGAACCGACGATCAAGCGACCGCCTTCGAAATGATATCGTGGGCTAATCGCAGCAATGTTGAAATTCTGTCCGTAGATGTCCCATCCGGGCTTTCTGCTGTATCAGGTACGACTTCTTTATTTCTAATAAATTAATCACTCTTCGCCCTGGCTAACTCTTTTTCTCCTCTTCAGGCGAAGCAACCGTCGTCCAAGGCTCACGATTAAGTGTCAATTCAAGATTTATTGTATGTCTTGCAGCACCAAAAACAGGGCTCGTTCATGCCCTTGGCTCCGGCGAAGGGTTAGCCTGGAACATCACCGTCGCCGATATTGGTATCAGCCAGGTTGTATGGAGGAAATATGGTAACCGACGACGATTTGGTGTTGACTTTGGGAATCAATGGGTGGTTCCTCTACGATTCCAGCCACCAACTCCCTGATTATTTTCCCATTCCAGGGAAACAGCAGCCTTACAACTCGGCCACTTCGAGTGTATTATTTTCTATGCCCCAACCAAAGAGTTGCGATTAAGAGAGTCATGATGCCCCCCCCCCCCCAAATTTTTTTATTTTTATCACTGTGCAACATGGGAAGACAAGAGCAATATTTTTCCTTTTTTAACGTTCTTTTATTAATACCATCTCTGTGTTCTTCAGGTGTTGGGTCAGGAGAATCAGGATTAGGGTCTGGCTGGCTCATTCTTAATCATGTGTAACTATTAATTTAATGTCTCCCAGCTACTTTTTTGTCCCAAAAGGACCGCAAACTGTATAGGTAACCTCAGTATCCACTTTCCCTGTCCTCCTTCATTACAAGGAGATCACCTGGCATTCGATTGTTCACCTGAGTCTATTTGATGCCTTTGAAGCCTCCTGGAGGCCTAGCAAGGCGGCCCGGGGATTTGTAGAGATATCCAAAAGAGGATTAGTGCCGAGCTGAAAGCTTAATTGCCCGCTGATGTAATTTATTCAAGGCCGCGACCAACCTCCAATTTTGTGTTTTGCGACAGCGAGGTTCGCCGCTGACAGCAATTTTGATAGCGCTCTTTATTGAGGATTGAACATGGGGAAAGGTACGCCGTATCGCGTCACTATTTGCCGCAAATGCATTCTGTTATACTAACTCGTCTTTTGTCTTGAAGGAACCGATAAACTCTATGTATGGTTGAGACCGAAGGCGAAAGCTATTCTGGAAGATAACTTTCAATATTGCTTCAATGCTAACGAACTTTTATTATAAATAGATTACCCATTCGGAATGGGCATCCGAAGATGCATACTCTGCTAGTGCTGGTTCCGGTGTCAGATCGAAAGCGGGAACTGTGCACTCATCCTTTAAACGCCTTCCATTCAACTTCTGCTCACTCTCCCTGCAACCATTCTCCCACCCCGTTTGCACATTCTCCGGCACGATATTCGATCTCACGAACATAATCCCGTGGATTAAGAAACATGGCACAAATCCCGTAGACGGATCCCCTCTCAAAAGCTCTGACCTCATAAAACTGAATTTTGCGAAAAATGACGAGGGCGAATATGTTGACCCCGTCACTTATAAAGCGTTCACGGATAATACGCATCTTGTGGCTTTGAAACCGTCAGGAAACGTTTTTGCGTGGGATACAGTGGAAAAGCTAAATGTTAAGGCAAAGATGTGGAGGGATCTGGTAACGGACGAGGAATTTGGGCGGAAGGATATCATCACTTTGCAGGATCCGCAGAATATCGAGTCGAGAGATCTCAGCTCGTTTAAATATATAAAGGATGGAGAGAGCAGAATTTCGGAGGAACAGCTGCGGGAACAAAACAGCAACGTGAAACTGAATGCTATTGGAAGCTCCGCGAAGATTTTGAAGGCCAAGGAAGCTGTTGCGAAAGCACGCGCTGAACGCGAACAAAAGGCGAACGCCGCTACTCTTGAAAAATCGAAGGGGAGGGATGCAATAACTTTGGGTAAAGATGGTTCTGCCAAAGGGTCAATAATGAATCAAACCAAGAAACCAACTCCATACAACGCAGCGAAGCACACGACGGGGCTCGCAGCTGCTTCTTTCACTAGCACTGGCCTCACCCCTCATACATCGGCCGACCTTGCGCTTCTCACTGATGAACAGTACATGTTGCGACGGGGCCGCGTTAACATCAAGGGATATGCGCGCATTAGCACGAATATGGGGGATCTCAACCTTGAACTACATACAGAACATGCACCCAAGGCAGTTTGGAACTTTATCCAGCTAGCTAAGAAGGGATATTATAATGATGTCACCTTCCACCGGAATATCAAAGGCTTCATGATTCAGGGTGGCGATCCCACTGGTACCGGCAGAGGTGGTGAAAGTATCTGGGGAAAGAATTTCGAGGACGAGATTGAAGGGCCGTTCAAACATGATGCAAGAGGGACGGTGAGCATGGCTAATAAGGGCAAAAATACGAATAGTAGTCAATTGTGAGTGCACCACGTCCCTGCATCCATTTCACTCTCCGCCGGTATCTACGCATTAGAAGTGCCCCTTTAACGGGTGCCAATTTAAATATCAAACACCTACTAACCCATGAAAATCAGCTTCATTGCCTACCGCGCTCTCCCCCATCTAAATCTCAAACACACCATATTCGCCCGTCTAATCGACGACCCCTCGCCGTCATCTACGGCTCTCAATGCCCTTGAAACTGCCCCAGTAGATTCCACCAACAAACCCACCACACCTATCCGTATCCTCAATGTAACCATCTTTGTCGATCCATTCGAAGAATTCTTAAGCCAGAAACACGCCGACGAGAAAGCGCAAACTGGCGGTGCTGGCGGCGCTTCGGATGGTTCTGGTTCGAGAGACGAGCAGAGCGATGACCAACTAACCTGGACAGGCAAACGTGTACGAACCGGAGGCGCGGCGAAGGGCGCTGCAACCTCTGGTGGTACGGGTGTGGGAAAGTATCTTAAAGCAGCTACTGCCGCCGCCGATGCCGCCGCTCATACAAAGGCTGGTGAAGACGAAATTGCAGAATTTGTCGATGAGGAGCCCGAGCCTGAACATGCGAAAAAGAAGTTCAAAGCTACGAATGGAGGTGGTGGGTTTGGCAATTTTGATAGTTGGTGAAGAAGATTTCGTGTTGTTTCTTTTCTCTTCGTATTGAGAGCCAGGCTAAAAGGCCGGGTCGGTATTCGTTATCTTTTCCCATGGACCCTTATATCCTGTATTTTATTTATACCAACATTTCCAGTGACATTCAAGTTTTCACGGCGCAGCTAGGGGGAACCTTGAGACAAGCGTTCTGGATTTCTTGTGGGAGTGGGATAATGGCGTTCTGCAAAAATTTTATGGTTTTCTAGTTCACCTATGGATCCCGCAGCTCACTGGCGGACACATGAACTTCGACATCAATTAAACAACGCATTTGCATGGAATAGCCGGTGCATTCTTTGTTTTGATATATTGTGTTTTTCTGGCTCTTAGTGGCTTGCCCACCAATACCCCCTCGCAAATACCGTCACATGAGAAGCATCATGACGTGCAGAAACCTCACTCTTGGGAGATCGGGATTTAATGGATTGTATTGAAACACTACATTCACGATAGGTTCTCCTCGATAGATAATTCTTCATTAAGGGTTCTGGCCCTGTTAATATCGAGTAGCAGCTATCAAAATCGATAGCATTCATGCAAATAGACTGCCCCGATACTAAAACGCAACCAGAGCCAGCTAATGAATGGACTTCAGCACGAGTATCATTGCCATTTACGAAAGTGGTTTCATTATGTCCCAACCCTGCATCATCCGCGCTTTCGACAACTCACTGACCATACAATGCCAGCCATGTCAGTCCCAGCGGATTAGTAGCAGTATTATATATCGTGCGGATTGTCTAAGAGAGTAGAAAAAAGTAATGCTTATGCTCTATCAAGGACCCAAAGAAGTGGGGAATCAAAAAGTATTTCGGGTACGGTATAAAGAAAGAAAAATCATCATCATCAGCGGTGCGGATATACGAAGAAACCGGGGGGTTTGGGAAAGCTCAAAATAAATGGCGCCGGTGAATTCTCTAAAAAGGGAGAGGAAGCCAAAACTTCAACAAGTCAGCGACTATTTCCCTCCATTTCCGTAACAAGGAGCGTTAAGTTGAGATCAACCCCTTCCCTAGAAGTTCCTGCCCTACTTCCTTAAGAAGTGGTTCTTCTGCAAGCACTTTCACTTTCGCTTTCTCTTTCACAATCTCCTGAGCTTCCATCACCCTGCACAAGTCCATGATTTCTCCATCAACAGGGGCAAGGTATACAAACAGTCCCAGGGATAAAAGGTGCCCATGAAGGCTTTCCACGCTCTCAGTCTCCAGCCTGATAGCTTCAAGCAGCGACGCAACCAGTTCTACCTGGTCCGCCTCCGACAGCCGATCTGGCGCCTCGTTCAGTCTCTCATTATGGTTAAACGCCGCAAGATTATACATGAACGATGCGCCAGCTGCGCGCAGACTGACGTGCGTAGCAAGGAGGGACGACGTGGCGATTTTTATGCATGTTTCGCGGAGAGTGTCGTGGGACACCATTTGATCTAGATATAGGGGTGATGTGAAGAGGTTGCAGGCCAGCTGTGTCATTACGAGTTGCTGGTTGTAAGGGGAACTGGACAGATCGCTAGTTCCGCCAAGCAGAGTTAATAGTGATTGGTGTGCGTCTTCCTCTGCAAAGAAGCCACTGACGCGGGCGTCGGAGAATGTGGCACGAACTAGATCGATTATTGCAAAATGAACGCCCTGTGGGAGGGACGAGAATCTGGACTTGATGAAGTCTTGCAACAAGGAGAGGTTTGGTAGCGCAGCGCCCGCTGGGCCACCACTATCTCTTGATTTGAGAAACTTGACCAAATCTTGAAGGGCAGGTTCATCACCTGTCGGACCGAGTTTTTGAATCAATTTATCTAGCGGGGGGATGTTCTTGTACAGCACGTAGGCGGCTATGGGGCGTTCTAAATTCGGTAGCCTCAGTCGCCTATGAGGATGGAGCGGCCAAGCCATTTCGATAAGAAGTCGAACATTTCCTCGTAATGTGCCTTCGTTCGCGCCGCTCCACTCACCTTCCTTCTTTCCTTTGAGGAAGGTCATGAATGTTGGTGTCGCCCTAACCCCGTATTTCGCGCTGACATCAAAAGCGCGAGATAAATCCACTTTGATAAGCATAGCTTTGTCGCCGGCTTCTTCTGCAAGTTCATCATATACAGGATACATTATTTTGCATGGTGGGCACGTTGCGGAGGTGAAAAATATCACTGCACACGAGGACCTCGCAGAGTTTAGGAGCTCCTCTACCTCCCTATTGCTTGTAGCATTGCGGACATACCCTTTCTGCACAGGGTGTGAAAGATTCGTTTGTCCAGTGACTGTTCTTGTAGCGCCGTTTGCTTCCAAAAGAGGAGGCTGGTTTGTGGCAACTGGATAAGGTCGCTCTGGGCCTTGAGTTGCACCGCGAAGCATACCATCAATATATGGCCTCATCATTTGGCCAAAGGGTGTGTTGAGAAAGGTCTCAGGAAGGTTTCTGATATAGTCAGGGATACCCTTTCCAACTAAGAATGTGGCGAGATCATGTGTAAAATTGTTGCAGTTGCGGAGGAAAAGATCATAGGACTGGTAACCGTTTTGATATAAGCCTGGGTCTTGCCTGACTTGTTCACGTATTTTAGGTACCAAAGGGGGGCAAAATAAAGTGCATACATACATCCTCCGTGTAAACCTCTGCTAGAGACTCCATGTACTCAACTATCACCTCGATTGGAAGCTGGGAGGTACCCATATGGATCTTCTCGATCGGTTCTCCATGGTGGGTTGCCCCAGGGGACGCTTGCTGAATCCCTCTACCAAAGAAGTATTCCACGCCCCCGAATACTAGAGACGTGTGATAAATTGCATCTATCTGAGTACCAGTTATAGCAAGCGAGAGCTATCGGAAGTTAGCAGTCGCTTGACAGGGGAAGCGGAGCACTTGCTCAGGGAGGCTTACTTGTCGAGCAAGGCCCTAATGCATAGATCTCGTTAGCTGATGCCGTAGTAAAACCAATAGTTGAGATCATCATGCACCTTTGAGATATCATAAATACATAATACAACGTCCATATTCCCTCAGGATAAGGCAATGGCAATGTATATCCCCGCCGTGTTGCGGGGGTAGCGATAACAGATGAACAGTCCAACAACCCTGGCTGAGGACAATGACGGTCTAAATAAAGCCTAAATATACCCAGTTCAGAAGGACTCAAAAGTCTCCCGAAGAGAAAAGAATGAATATACCCCGAATTTATGTAACGTTCGAATATCCCAGGCTTCTATCTGACGTATGTTCAACAGACAGGGAGCGATCGTGATAGATGCTGACTTAATGCGCTAAGTTAATGTGCCAAGCCCGACGTCACCGCCCGCCGCCTATCGCAAATAACTCCGCAGCGCGCATTTATTTACCATTATCTCCACTGTCTCCGTAATTCTATATCCCCAGCTTTGATTTAGATCTTAAATATGGTATGTGATAGGCAATGAAGATATCAACCTCCAAGTCATGCTAACTCCTTGCTGACCAATCGATCAAAAACCAACCACCGCAGCCACCACCGAAACGGCGATCCGCACCCTCTTCCTCCGCAACGCCCAAAGAGAAACGAACCCGCCAGTCCAAACTTGCCAAAGAGAACGATATAACCGGTGACGAAGAAGCGGAAATCAAAGAAGCGTTTCACCTCTTCTCTACAAAAAGCGACGAGCATCGCGCTGAGAAAGAAGGCGTGATTAAAACCCAAGATGTCCGTCGCGCGCTGATGTATGTTTGCAAATATATATCCCAACCCCCCACCAACCCCCATCC
>QGQJ01000707.1:0-36523 GCA_003206725.1 Blastomyces emzantsi
CATAATATAGATTTTTAATATCCAAAACTTATATAATATAACATGTAGATATACATATATAAATTACATATTATATATAAATTTTATATGGTTATTGTTGAGGTTTATGTAGCTATACATTCATGATTTAGTATGCAAAACAGCGATCGTTAGGTGGGAGTGATCGTTAGGTGGGTGATCACGTTAAATATCACGGATTACTAGGAATTTCGCCTAAAATTCACGCCGTCCATCAGGCAGTGCTTCTTGGCTCTTCTTCTCTGCCAGGTCAGGCATGTACTGAACATAAATTTTTAGCAACAGACACCACATGGCAGCAACGAAATTAGTTCACTACTCGGTCATACTGCGTTCGTTGACATCAAAGCTGTAATAGTTCCAAAAGTAGGCGATATTGATGCGGGATCGTCGGGTTGATGTGTAGCGAAATAGCAGGAAAATCGCGCTTTCTCCCTACCCCTTAAGCCATCCCCATTATATAGAGAGGCTCTGCTGGATGCCTGGATGATCAAGCCTGATATCATTTATTTATAGGCTGACGGCCGGTTTATTCTTTCAGGCGCGTCTATGCCGCTTGTGACCGACATACTGAGGGCTTTAGGACAAGCTTAAAGCTACAAAATTGGCTCGAGTGTTGCGAGTTCTTGGCACACCATCACAAACTTCACTCTGAGTGCCGCTACTTATTGGAGACTTCACACTCCCTATCCCGAGCCCAACCCGCTTTCAGATAAACAGATATTATCTCTGGAATATCCGTATATTGTCTGCCCGTAACCTTCAATGTAATAACTAGAGTCTTTTTCTAGTCAGATCGTAATAAGGGCACGGGCAGAGCGAGCGAGTTGGAGCGCGATGATGGCCAATCATTTGTCCAAACCGTACATAATGTTCTTATCTACTTAGGTATCTAAGCCCTTCCTTTATATCTCAGTTTCCATCCGTCAAGTTGTAAATCTTCTGGATTCCAGCTAGCACATTCTCGAAATCAATTTTTAGATCCGTCAATAGGCCATCCTTAAAATTAAACACCCAACCATGCACAATAGGATACCCGTTTTCCGAAAAGGACTTCTGCACGGCTGCCGTCTTAATGATGTTGCGACACTGCTCAATCACATTCAGCTCCACAAGCCTATCACAGCGCGCGCTCCCTTCAAGGGCATCCAGCTCCGTCTCATGGAGCCTGTAGACATCACGGATATTCCGCAGCCAGGGGTTCAGCAGACCCAGATCCGCGGGGGTCAAAGCCGCTTTGACCCCACCGCATCCATAATGTCCGCAGACAACGATGTGTTTGACGCGCAGGTGTCGCACCGCATAGTTGATCACGCTCATCACGTTCAGATCCGTGTTGCAGACCAAATTAGCAATGTTGCGATGGATGAAGGCTTCACCGGGGTCTAGCCCTGTGATTTGCTCGGCAGGAATGCGGCTGTCGCTGCAGCCGATCCATAGGTAATCTGGATTCTGGCCATTCTGGAGCTTCTCGAAGAAGTGCGGATCTTTCGCGGCTTTTTCAGCTGCCCATTTCCTGTTATTTTCGAAAACACGCTGGTGGGATTGCTTGAGATACTTGGAGACGTCGGTAGGGGCCATGTGGCTTATTGTTCGGTTGGTTGTACAGGGGTAAATGAGGGCCGAGCTAGGTTTGCCAGAGTGGCAGTTACGACGAGAGTGAAGGTTGGGGTTGGCGGTAATGGTTCGTGTACTTGTAATGGCGTTTGCGCAACGGGGCCGAATCTCTAGTAGTTTGGATAGGTGACGCCGTTGAAACATTTATTTGAGACGGATGAAGGACTGAGTATAGGAAAGGAGAAACTGGCTTTCGTAGCGGTGCGGGGAAGAGGAGCGTGGTGAGAAAGAAAATCGAGGGTGTGGGTGGTTTGGGCTTTTTGAATTTTTTCATGTTGGTGACCACAAAAACGGCAAAGCGCGGCACATGATTTATATCCGTAGTGATGTCAGCGGGGAGTTTTCTCAACGATCGGGCTGAGGCTCCCCCCTGCCGGTTTAACCAACCAATAAGAGCCCATCATTCACCTGCACTCCTTCATGAGTGAGGGTGCCTCAGCGGAAGATATCACTCACTACAGATCCATACAACGGTAAAGGTACCTTTTGTATGATGAAGCCATACAAAAGATACTTAGAGAAAAACTTCAATATCTTCAGCATTATAATAGATATGAGACCTATATTATAATAGAAGTATACGTATCATTTTTCAAGTAGACTACAATATTTTTTTTTATTAAAAATGAGTCATTCTTTCATACTTGATATCTGCTATGAATCATGTTGAAAGTATTCATGTTGTTAGTAACAAGATGAAATTAGGTATCTTTTATATGAGAATCACATACAAAAGATACCTATTTTCAAAATATTACCATTGGAGGTGGTGAGTGCGGCTTGGCAAGGTTTATGCGCAAACATTTGCAGCTCTAGCAGAATAGCCTCTGATTGTTGGTCGGGGGTTGTCAGGTACGAGGACGCGTGCCCACCGCCCGAGTCTTTTGTGTTCCAAGGTTGGAGCCCTAGGCTTCCTAGTACGGACTAGCGCCCCGCACCACTGTGTATATATTACCCACTAGATAGCTGACATGCAACAACTCAGACGTCCAACATTTTGGCTATATACACGTGACATAATGTGTAGACTAATTCCAACTAGGTTAGGGCGGTAACCTTGAACCTCGGAATGCTCTCAACTCATTCGAGAGGGCAATTTCTCTTCACCTTAAATTAAGTTTATTTTAACAGATTATTAGAACTTGACAGGAAAAAAGAGTTAGATGAAGATATCATCATTTAATTATGAAAACAGGGGCAAAAAAAATGAGAGGCTTTGACCCTACACAGCAACTCCCCATGATGCGGTATACCTAGGTAGTTGAACTTCCAAACCTCGAGAGGAAGGAGACGGAATAATGTTGGCATTACAGCGACGATCCAGGAGGGACGAAGAAAAAAAGAAAAAGGGAGCATCGTATGATTTTATTGGGCTCTTTTCGCACACCTAATGGGCTTCATTTTCTAGGTACTACTTTCACGAAGCCGATCAAAGTCAAGGAACAAGGAGTATCAATCAACACATATCGCGCACAATGAAGGATTATTCGCCTGATGGAGATTATATTTAACCGCTTTTGCACAAGGAAAGGAGTTTCACAGTTCTCTCTCGATCTTTTTCAATCGACGTCTGTTTCTGGCAGGCTGAATTGTGTATTAATGCTATCCATTCAAAGAGAGTAGCCCCTCATCCGCATATTGCTGCGGCCGCTACCAGTGCATCAAGCGCTGAGCTTTGCGTAGATGCAAGTGCCGGAGGAACAAACGGGCCGGCCCAATTCACGCCAAACTGGTCTTCTCCGTTCCTGGCTTGCTGCCAGATCGAGTTCGCGTTCTTTTCGATGAAGATCTTGTACTCTGCTCTCGGCGCGGCTTCGTGGAGTATCTGAAGATTTCGCATGAATATTCCTTTGAACTGTGGCCCGTCAGCACCGCAGTCCGGTTCACAGGGGTCATGTAAAATGCCTTTCTCATCGGCTAAGGCGGTAATCGCTGCAGTGGCAATGGCGCGTGCTTGGTCAATGAAGGAAGAGTCGGGGGGAGAGGCGCCCTTGGACAGCTCAACTAGCGCACCAAGAATGACACCTTGGTTATATGACCATACAATTCCTTGGTTGTTCTGGCAGGTCTCCAAATCTACCCCATCATTGATGTTATTCCGTTCATTGATCATGCCAGTTTTCTTGAACCAGTCCCATTCCTTTGTTGCCCAGTTGTGGTAATACTCTGCCTCGTTAGGGACGCGCATGGCAAGATGTGCTGCCACGCTGAGGAAGAGCTCGTTCGCGATAGCAACCAATGCTGTTCGATCTTTATCCCACCAGATACCACCACCGCACCGGCTGTCATCCCACCCGCCAATCATGTCTTCGAATATATCTCTTGCCATGTTCAAATATTTCGAGTCGCCAGTTAAATCGTAAACCTTGATCCATCCCAGAGCCCACCAGCCTTCATCGTCGTAGTAGTCGTTGATGAAACCAGGAAAACCGCGACTCTGCAACTCGCTGCCACTACTTGACGGGTTGAGGTAATCGGTGTGAATCAACCCATTTGAGCGAATCATCTTGCGGAATTTGAGATTTGCTTTCTGTCCCTGGACGAAAGTAGTATCGAAAACACTCTGCCCAATGAAAGAAGCATACTCGTTAATATCCGCAAAATCCGCGACGGTCGTAAGACAGTTCCCGCCGTTCCACCATCCAGTCGTCTCCCACAGCCCAGTTGTTGTATTGTACCATTTTTGTAAGGCCCTTAAACCGGCCTCTGCTTGAAGTCCACATTCAGGCTTTCCTTGGGCATAAGGGAAGAAAAAAAGACAAGCAAAAGCGAACGCTCGCTCAATGACCTTCATGTTGGATAAAGTGGGCGGAAGGCACGGCAAATATTTTTCAGCTGCTTGCAATATATCTTTGCGCCATAGGACGCGGGCGCCGTTGGCCTTTATAAATTGTCATCGTCTGCAACCTCCCGGTCAGGGGGTTTGCTCAATCGCTATGTCTCGAAGTAGACTTGACCAACCGGCTGATTCGGATTCCTACGACTACAATGGCATTGCAGCATTGTCAGTGGTCCGACGTGCTGGCTATGATGCATCAGCATTACTCCACAGCACCTACTAGCTCATTGAAAAAGGAACTTGAAGATCGTTATGACAGTGATCCCTGTGGGGAAGAAAGGAGCCAATTAAAGTCACCATTGCATGGAATGATAATTGGAATATCTTCCAAATTCAACAAGTTGCGGGGTTTACGGCCCACCAGGGATATTTTGATTTTGCCGGGATCCTGACAGCTGAGTGAAGACATCAAATCAATTAACAGATCAGTCATCTGCTGAATTCCTGACTCGTTAGTATTATTATTCTGAATCCAGGAATATTTAGTTGCAGCTCAGTGGTTTCCAGTCGGAAGCAAAACGTGAGGCGAAGGCCGAGTGTGATGGTGCGGCTGATGGGAATGAGCGGCTGGTCAGGACAGGGAGGACATTCCAAGTGTCGATCATTGAACTTCAACCCCCTCAGTCGCATTACTGCCCTAAGCTACGATCCAACGGCTCTTGAACTCTCCGAGAGCGAGCGCTACGATGCTATTTTCCAATCATCATTTGCCTTGCTTTTCACACCGTTGAGCAATAGGGGACTTAACAGATACAGCCGTTTCCTTGCATGTACATAGTTCGGAATACAGTACAGCAGAATTATGGATTACATGTGCCATATAGCAAGGTGTTAAGCTCCGTGGATTTGGCCTCAGCGTTTTGAAACAAAACGACAAATCCATATTTTTTCACGCAACCCTTTTCCTACACTTTCATTTACGCCTCTTCCCGCACATTTTCATCTTTAATTACCACATAACGGTACTTACCCCAAATTTGTCTGGGTGTTGAGTGCCACCTAACTTCAGACCTTCGCTTTGGCGGTGGAAATCTGGAAACTCCTACCACTACATTTGTGATAATTTCAAACCGATGCGACATTTACACTTGCCAACAAAGGCGATCTCAGTGCTTGCATATTGAAGTTGCATTCAAATCGCTCTGAACAACTCTCCTCCATGGTAGGCTTTTAGTGACCTTGGAATTGTCCTGTACTGACAAATTGAGGCCCTGGGCGGCCCGGAATAGGCCATATCCGGCCGAAGCCGTCATTCCAAGGTTTTAAGCATGTATCTTGGCTTCACAGTTGGACGAAATCAGGTTTATGTTGCCAAGTTTGTCACCATCAATCTCCACATATGTTCGCGGGGCTGTTGCATTGGCAAAGAGAGTTAGTATTGTGATTTGATTACTTCTGGCGAAAACCACCACAGGCATGATTGTCAGTATGCTGTAAGCCAGCAATCTATAACTTTGATGGGAGTAAAACGGAAACGCCGCATATATTGTTAAGAACTCTACTTTTTGGAGTATAGAGTCAATCCATGTGATAATATTAGTAGATATGGAATATTCTCTAACTACGAGGCAAAATCGTGACAAATGAGGTCAATCCTCATCCCAAATTTTTGACATCTCATTTTCCGGCTGCCTGTCAAATAAAGCCTGGCAGGCAGCGAATGATGGAGTGACTACTTGTTATTAAGCTGGACGTGTCGGGCTCCCTTGAGTGTCGTTCTGGGATATAATCAACACCAAGAAATTATCATGTCGAGGGACATTCTGGTAGCTTCTTCATCCAAAGCACATTGTACAGTATGATACTATTGAATTTCGATGTTTAAAGTGAGTCGTTACAAGACGGGTATCCTAAAATATACATCCTGAGACCTCTACTTGGTCGATTGGTGGTGAAAGAATACTAGTGATAGATAGTTCGTTAAAAAAAAGAAAAGAAGAAAAGAAAAGAAAAATGAATATCTGGTGGAAAGTTCTAAATTAGATATAACTAGTTACGGGTTTTTGTCGTTCACGACTTTGATGGCAAATGACGTTTTTAGCTCCTATCGTCTGCCGTAATAAACCTCCTCGAGGCGCGAAACTTTCTTAAGTGGTCTTCACGCGATTGCTTAAGCTAGTGGGGAGACATCAAATAGCCTTCACACTCAGCTTCCGTCTGCCCATTCAACCCCAAATAACTTCGAAGGTTTTATTGACTTTCAACTCCTCTTCTTTTTGGCCAACCCGTAACTGAGATCTTGACTTTCATCTCTTACTCCATCATGTCAGTTTACTTGCCCCAGTCTTCCTATTACGATTCGTTGACTGACTTCAAAACAGGGAAAGCTTTGAGAATATATACCTCGACCTATCAAAACAGCCAGGCAAATGTAAGCTTGCAGAGAGTGGCCTGGGTTGGCGACCATCGGGAGGCGGCGACACGTTCACTCTTGATAGCAGCAATATCGGCGCAGCGCAATGGAGTCGTGCTGCGAAGGGCTATGAGCTGAAGATTCTCTCCCGTTCTTCAGGAGTCATTCAGCTTGATGGATTTGAACAAGAGGTACGAAATTAAAATGTGCACCCTACCGTCCTCGATAGGTTTTATGGGACTGACATTTGTGGTGCTTTAGGATTTTGAACGAACGAGCAAGGCTTTCAAGATCTGGTATGGTATCAACCTCGAAAACCGAGAACATGCGCTTCGAGGATGGAACTGGGGGAAAGCAGAATTCACAAAAGCAGAACTCGCATTCAATGTCCAGAACCGACCGGCATTCGAAATCCCTTATTCAGAAATCTCAAACACAAATCTTGCGGGCAAGAACGAGGTTGCAGTCGAATTTTCACTTCCGACCGATGGAGTTAATGGAACCAACGGACAGTCAGAGGGCAGCACTAAAAATAGAGGAAGAAAAGCTGGTGCCGGTCGTGACGAATTGGTGGAAATGAGATTTTACATTCCCGGCACAGCGCTTAAGAAAGAGCAGCCGGAGGGAGAGGAAGATGATAAAAGCGTTGATGGCGAAGAAGTTGAGGAGCAGAATGCGGCAAACTTGTTCTATGAGACTCTAATGGATAAGGCCGAGATTGGGGATGTCGCTGGTGATACTTTTGCGACCTTCCTGGATGTGTTACATCTTACACCAAGGTCAGAATTTTGTCTTCTCAAAGCTCTCGTGTAGGAACCTATTTACTGACGTCCTCGCAGAGGCCGTTTCGACATTGATATGTACGAAAGTTCATTCAGATTACGTGGCAAAACATACGACTATAAAATCCAGTACCAGTCGATCAAGAAGTTCTTCCTCTTGCCGAAGAACGATGATACCCATACGTTGATTACGCTTGGCCTGGACCCCCCCCTCCGACAGGGCCAAACCCGATATCCATTCCTGGTTATGCAGTTGAAGCTTGATGATGAGATTAGCATCGATCTTAACATGACTGAGTATGCTACTTTCTTTATCGCAATAATTCCGCGGCTTTGCTAATAAATTTTGCGACAGTGAATTACTTCAAACCCGCTACAAGGACAAGTTGGAGCCCCATTACGAGGAACCCATTCATCAAGTTGTAACGAAAGTATTTCGCGGTCTCTCTGGGAAAAAGGTCGTGATGCCTTCAAGAGATTTCGTCAGGTCAGCAACTGGTTTATCTCAGCCCCTTTCTGAATACCGCAATAAAAACTCCGGCCCAAATTCCGATCATACCCAATCACCCAATGGACGTCTTCGATCGAAAATTACTGACCCAAAATATAGTCACCACGGACACTCCGGCGTCAAATGCTCCATCAAAGCAAACGAAGGCCTTCTGTTTTGTTTAGACAAAAGCTTCATGTTCGTACCCAAACCCGCGACGTACGTCCAAATCGAGAATATATCCGTCATCACCATGTCCCGTGTCGGCGGTGCCATCTCCGCTAGTCGAACCTTCGATATCACGATGACCCTTAAAGGTGGAATGGGAGAACATCAGTTTAGCAATATCAATCGGTATAACTCTTCTGCAACTCAACCTCCAGTTGGATCAAGTTGATTAATGAAATCCCACTAACGATGGTACAGTGAGGAACAACAACCATTGGAAGAATTTTTCAAGGCGAAAAATATAAGATTTAAGAACGAGATGGCCGATGATGTCAGCTATGCCCCTGCTCAGATTCCCTATCTCCTATGTTATACAATAGTATGCTAACGCTCTATCGCAGTCATCTGCGCTTCTTGCCGCCGCTCTGAACAACGACGAGGGTTCCAGTGACGAGGATGTAGCCATCGGGAATGATCGTGGCTCGGCCGACGAAGACGAAGAATCTGTAGACGAAGACTTCCACGCAGAGTCCGAATCCGATGTTGCGGAAGAATACGACTCAGCGCATGAAAGTAGTGGCAGCGGAAGTGATGTTGAGATGGATGATGCCGACGACAATAAGGACGCCGAGGCTGCTGACGATGAAGACGACAGACCGAAGAAAAAGACCAAGGTTGGAAAATGACGGGAAGGGATTTGCAAATAACGCTATTTTCCGTAGGGGTTTCAATAGTTTTGTATCATCATCATCATTTCTTGTGCTTTTTCTCTTAACAATGGTCACGCCGGTGTTATTAACTTTGCTGAGGTTTTACATTCGGTTTACTGTTTTGGTTGTTTGCTTCTCCTCTGCGGGATGTGTACGCTGGGAAGCTTTCTCTTTTTCTTCGTTCTGATCCCATTGTTGATAAAAGGGTTTCAAAAGGGGCTATTCTAATTTTACTTTTCATTCTGCTTTCCTCGATGATTTATTTGCCTTTATCTAGCACCAAGTCGTGTAACAAGCACTTCCCATATGGCTCCTTGGGTATCTCGCGTGGCCATCTTTATGCCAGCCATCCAAAAACGCCCGAATGAATTGCTAATTTTCTTTCCCTCTTCTTTCCCTCAACTCAGGGCGCGCCCTGGAGTACCAGCTCTGGCCAGCGCAACAAGCTGGGATATCACGTGCCAATGAGGTGAAAATTGTGTCCGCCACAGAGCTGTGGCGCAGTGCATGCACAGCCCTCAGCACAAATATGTCCCTGCAGGTGGAAGAGTTTTTTTTTCCACTGCTCGCCCCAATTTGACACGTGTTGAGCATTGACAGGAACGGTGACTTGGGATTATTAAATGTGTTAAATGCCTTGCTGAATTATCATGCATGTATGTATGTGGGACTATTGCCGCAGCCATACCAACGCCGCAGGCGAGCAAGAATATTCCCAAAAGCAGGGCGAAAACGACAGGGAAAGGATAAGTAGAGTTTATCCGTATTTCTTCCCGAAGCCATCCTTCACTATGAACATGAGAACAATGAGTCTAAGCCGGGGAAACAGGTCCCGGTAAAATCTTGATAGTGGGGTTGGCGCCATCAACCTGGGTTAAAAGACGAGCAAGGTTTTCGGAGACGGGAGAGCCGTCCGTAATCTGTACAGCGCAGGCATATTATAAGGTGAGCGCGAAGTACTCCGCGAGAGACGGAAAGAATAATTTGAAATGGTCTAGATCTTCCGTCATCAGCGGTAAATGAAACTAATGCGCTATCCATCACACGGATCATAAACCTCGTTTCTGTGTATAAATTTAATGATGTTCATGCTCATGTTCATACCTCCCACGCATAAACTCAACTAGGTAGAGGAGGGGTTTGTCGCGTAAGTTTGCCGCCTGGAGGAGACAGGAAGCTTTGTCCGCATTCCCCCCTTCCCGCTATTTAAGCTCATTGTGAAGACCCACTGCTGGTGGACTGTCTGAATGGACAATAATGAAAGTGTCAGGGAGTTGGGAGGGTGGTGTGAAAGAACAGGGGTATGTTCTGGACTGTGACTGGATGTAGGGTGAACCCTTCGCTCGGTGCCATTTTGGTAATGTGACTTTATGGTGGTGTGGACCCTTCCTTGAGTTTTGAAGGATAAGAAAGAAATATTTGGTGGCAGCTTCAGCAGAGTAATCCCCGTTTGATGCACTGCGGGATTCCTCCCTTCTCTCACGAGATGATATGTGTCGCATTTTTGAATATCTGTAGATAGGCAGCGAAAAATGAGGGGCAACCCATAGATGGCTGTGGATATATCGTCTTGAGCTTGCATTGAGAAATTCATTTTTCGATTTCCTTTCGACTAAGTATTGTTTAGCTCCTGGTAGGAACCTGAAGATGTCACATCAAACAATTCTCACATTGTTGACTTGAAGATTAATAATAGCCCTGCTCCATAGTATCATGGATGAGGATGGTGGAGACTAGCCTGATGCTATTTGGGCAGCATTTAGTGCGCATTTGATCTTATACTTCGCTTGTCATCCTGCATTGAACCAAGGGAAAGGCATCACACAATTCTGAACAGTTTTCCTCGCTGCATCGCTGGCACGTAGAGATGGACGGTTGAACCCAGGCGAGGAGGTTAAAGAGCGGTTTAGAGAAGGGGTCCTGCCAATGTTTCCGATCCTTTGCGGTGGCTCTTACTAGAGAGAAGAGCTGTGTAACTCAGGTACTTCGATTTATCCAGGGAATTGCCTAACAACCCATCACAATTGTGAAAATTCCAAAATGAGGCCTCAGTTCCCGGCGTTGGTGACCATTATATCAATCGAAACATTTCCTGGATAGTTACCGCCAAGCCTTACATCAGCAGGGTCGAAGATGACTTGATCGTTCTAATCTCACGTGACTACGCTGCACCAGCCACTCCCATTTCGGGTTAGGCGCTGCTCAACCGTGACGCGATAGAACTCAGGAGATTTTCCAGGCCAACCGCGACAATTATATTGATCGCCATCGGTTTCAAAGCAGCGTCTCCCATCTTTCTGGATTTAACATATCTGCTTTTTGTTAACAAACGTATCACACCATGCGATTCCACAATTGTTGAATTATCACCTTCCTCGATCCCAACTCACTACGAAAATCTCTTTTTTTCTGGAGAGAAATCTCGACTTCCGATCGTCCTGAGCTATTACCCAGCTTTCGTCTACCATCTCTATAAGCAGCTCCCATTATCTGACCTTCCACATCCTTCACAATGCCAGCAGAGTACGCCAAAAAGACAAATGCGGAGCTCATTGAGATCCTCAAGTCTCGTTCACTACCCCACACCGGAAAGAAGGCAGACCTAATCGCTCGACTCCAGGAAGCAGATAAAGCAGACGCCGACAGAGCGGCCGCCGCTGCGCCCGTGAAAGCAACTGCGGTTGAAGATGTAATTGATTGGGAAGATGATGCGGCGCTTGCTGAACCTCCCGTGCCTGCGAAACCAGACACCAACGCTGCGACTGTAGCTCCAATAAATCAGGTTCCCAATCCCACTGCGGTACCCAACCAAAAGATCGATATTGATCCCTCTATAACTCACGATCTCAAAGCTGTGAGAAGCGAGGACAAGGCGGAGACTTCCAGCGCAGCGGCCCCTGGAGATAAAGCTGCTCTCACCGGGCAAGTTAACGGCACCGACGTGCAACCAACAGAGAAACCAGCAGAGAAACCAGCAGTCGATTACAGCATAGGACTATCAGCTACCGATCTGGAAGTTGAACTTGCCAAAAGGAAAGCTCGCGCAGAGAAGTTCGGGATAGTGGAGGATTCATCAACCGCACTGGAGCAAGCGAAGAAAGCTGTTGAGAGGGCGAAACGATTTGGGGCAGTTACGGAAGACGCATCAATTGTCAAGGGGTTGGATGAGGCCCTGCCGGAGCGCACAAGGAAGCGGGAGCGTGGAAATGACGAAGGTGGAAGTGGCCGCGGTGGGAAACGCCGCGACTTCAGACGGGGCAGGGGTCACATGGGGAGAGCAGGGGGACGTCGAGGACCGGCTCCCCGTCAAAGCAATGGTGGAAACGGCAACTCATGGAGCGAGCAAGATCGTATCGCGATAGAAAGGAGGAAAAACCGATTCGGTTAAGGTATAGGTGACAGTCTTCTAAAACCGACTTTCTCGAATTTTCTTTTTCTCCAATATGTTGTTTCTATTGTTCACGGGATATTTTCCTTTTTCAGTTTCAGTTATCTAACTTTTGCTGATTTGTTATCTTTTTGTGATCTGTGACTTGGGAGTTTGCTGGCCTGGGATTTCTTCTGCAATTACTTTGTTGTTAATTGTTGCATTGTTAGTTAAATAAGAATATATTTTTCTCTATTGCGCCCTCCCTCATTCTCATTTATATGTCTTTGTTCCCGTCCCTAGCAGTGATTGTGCTTTTACATAGGCTTTTCATCAGAGGTAATTGTGCTTCTTGCTAGACTTTAACAGAAGATTCTTTGGGAAACTGACAAAAAAGGAAACGTGGGGCTTTATAGTGTAGGTATGTCCGCCAATACTTAGAAAGGAAATATAAACCTAGGTTATATTCCTACACAGGCCTCATAATATCATTAGGAGAGGAGATGATATTGTTCTGTTTTGAAAGCTTTATCACATACTCCGTACGTGGCATACCGGTAAAGGGTTTAACTTACTCTTAACTACCACACCAAAAGCATTCCATAAAAAACACAATGATTGACAATCACTGACACAGTTAACATCTCACTTGCTTGACCTCTGTTCCTGTCATGCCTTTCTATTATTAGTTTTGTTGTGGAAGAAATGGTTTACAGTCACGGACTGAGCACTCGCTTAAAATACTCCTAAATATAATAGGAAGGAAGTCAGCCTTGTGGGAGATAAAAATACTAATCAGCCTATGGATCTGGCGTTATGAACTTCGTAAGACCTTAACTTAATTAGACTGCATGAAGTCAGTTCTTTTTATCCAGTGGATTCTCACCAATATCTACTATGCAAGGCGTGTGGATCCACCCAGCATACGCGCCAAGCGGACGGGTTTGGATAGATGACTCGAATGGAATTAATTCTTAGCGTGGTTGCTGTGATAGGAAGAATCGAGATAATCATGGGGCTGCCGTCCCTGCGCAGCTGAATCGTGCATTTCCTCTGCATGTAATCCGTACTCTGCATATCGAGAACAATTGCTGCGGACAGCGTTGATTGACCACAAATTTGCCCCCTGCAGGACAACCGACTGTGCGTTTCGGCTCGTTCCTGCCATATCTTTTGCAGTAGTGTATTTAGCTAGAGGCACCATCTTAAGATTTGTTTGAGCTCTATCTTGATATGCCCACTAAGCTGAGAATGCCTTTCAAACGCTGTGCAGGATCGCAGCAAATAGAATGATTTTCGCCTGATACATAGCAAGAACGAGTTGGTCTGGAGAATTTGATATCTTCTCCACCTTGGATTAACCACTAAGCGAACATAATCCCTCAGCTTCTTCAGATAGAGAAACGAGATACAGATAACATATATGTAAATTGGAATGAGCTAAATCAAGGAGTGCGAATGAAGAGGTAAAAGGGGCCAAAAGGATACGTGCAGAAGACCAAGATTCGAGTGGTATTAGGCTCACTGGGGAAAAAATCCCCTAGTTTTAGTAATGCTGCCATATACCTATTTTCTGTTTCCTCTTGATTTTTTTGATTTTTTCCCTCTGAATCCTCAGATTACCGGTCAACTTCGATACCCCACGTTAAATCCCCTAAAAACAAATGCCCGTTGAGCCGGCGTGATATGTGTGCCTATCACGAAGAAACGTGTCTTCGCCTCTTGTCTTAACTTTCTCTGGCGGATAACAAGGGCTTAAAACCCCAAATTTTTTTATTATTTTTGTCTTTTACGATTAGAGTCTGCGCCTCGCTGCACGACATGGAGATCGGAGAAGGAAAATCCTGTCCTCGGCGTCCATGAAGCCTGAGCGTCACAGAGGGTTATTCTCGAATTCCGGGGACAGTTGGAATATCGGGGTCGCTATGATAGCGAGACTTTGACAGTGGCCGAGCCAGAGTTGCATTCGCGTGCTTCGCTAAATCTTAGGCTGGACAACCCTGCCTGCGAATCACGGAGCCGTTTGGCTGATTCGGGACGCAATTGGCCCTGGCAAGGCGAATAAAAATACTCGCTAACTTTGACGTCCATACCTTCGCGCCCGAAAGTGCTTGCGGCCCCCAGAAGATTCGACTGGTCTCCCGCACAGACTTTGCGCGGAGAAATCAGAAAAGTAAATGTTCCCATTTATCACTCTCCAAGAGGGTACTATTATTGTCGATAGATATACATAAAACCAAAGGACAAGTTTAGATGACAAGTCCATTCTCGTCTTATCGATAGCGATTCGGAGGGGTATATTGATGGGGTCTTGACTGAAGCCAATGTAGTCTTTAGCAAGCCTCCAAGTTTGAGTAATGAGTGAGTGGTTTTGGATTTTCGTGAAGCTGATTGGTATGTAGAAGCTCCGAGAACAATTAGCAGATCGTCGTGAAAGACTCGTTGACGGCACGGCACGTCTGGTAGTCTAAGAGATGTCAAGGGAGGATCTCACGGAATTCTCCTGTTCTGTTTTGAAATCTGATAGGCAGCCTACAGATAAAGGGATTACTTGATCATGCAAGTGTAGTCTCAGGCGGCGCATCGCGATGTTATACTAGTAAAACGGGACTACCTATGAAAGGCCATTTTGGCCTCTTGTACAGGTACCCTTGACCCGTGACTCCAGACAAGAAGTATGAATGGCCAAAGTTAAGAGTACACAAACCAGAGGTGTTGATGCTGGCTGAGAGATTTGCAAGCGGTGTTTTGAGTTCTGGGGAGCCTGGATATTGCGGTGGACTTACTTGGTGGACGATATTTTGCCCGCTGGTAGCCACATGATCCTCAAAGCCCCGAGTCAGTCGCTTGAAGCGGTACAACCGATGTCTCTACCTGTTGCAATACAGTGCCTGAAAAATGACTGGTTGACGCCATTCAAAAGCCCGACTACGGCATTGCTCTTTTTTGTAGCGTGATTGAACAGGCTATTTATTCGAAGGAAGAAAATATGTCGCACTTAACGAGATGTAAGAAGGGATCCGTGCTGAGAGCCACCATGTCTTGTTCTTGTTCGCAGCCCATAGATCCGCTAACGTTCTCCAGCATATCTACTGGTACCCACTGCGGCACCAACGCGAGCATATCAGAGCGCTGGATTCCCGAAGTCCAGCTTCCTTGCCATCTGCAGACACTCGCTCAACCCCTCTGCAGAGCTTCGTGTGGAGGAGCGGTGCCCCGTGACTCGCCACTGCCAATAAGCCCGGCCTTGAGCAAAGTCTGGTTTTTAGCGGGAACCCCCCAGCAGCCGTGCTCCGTACCGCACCGCTATCCCAAACTCTCCTTTCGCCTCATTACTGGATCTCGAGCTCACTAACTGTAGTCTTGCCGGTCACTCCCCCCGCTGGCTCAGGGTGAGACTCCATTGCTGCACTTCACAGGCGCCCGGCCCTTTGCACCCCTGTCCAATCCGTTACCCAGCGCCCAAGGACACAATGACCCCTCCTTGGACCTTAAAAGAGAGCCCGATGGCACCTCAGTGCTCTTCATTTTTACATTTTTCTACATTTTTTTTGCCCCCGTTTGCTTCACAGGAGAAAACTTCAACGATTCTCGAAATTTTTGTCATCCATTTTGGCCCTAGCTGTCGATCAGGAACTCGCTTTGCATAATGATGGCACTCATTGACGTGGCCGTCGTCTAGTCGTTCGCCTTACCATTTCTCTTGGGCCCTACCACTTTCCCTAGCCACAGCTCACTGCATAAAGGCCTAACGGGCCCGCCGTGTGTGGCGAAGTCGCATACATGCAGTATATGTGTATACCAAGTGCCTAGACGCCCGATGATGTGAACATCCTGTGTCTCAATCTCTCTGACGGTTGTTGAAATATCTACATTATAAGGGAGGCTCTCACATATCTTCTCTCCTGACGTTGGCGTTACGTTTTTCTTTTTCTTTAACTTGTTTTCGTACGGGGATTTACAACCCACTATAAATCTTGTACAGTTCAGTTGTATCTTAAGGCACACACTACGAAGTCCATGTATGGTGCATGTCACTGTGAAAGATATCAGTCATATTTTTTGGTTGCTTGTCATAGAGCAAACAAAGCAGGAAGGAATGAGAGAGTCTGGTTCTGACTGTGAGTCCCCAAGTATGGCTATACTCAACCCCTCAGACCCCCGAAACTCGTTGTTGACCTTGATGCAGATACTATCCCGGCATCATTCCAATGCAACTCCTAGTGCCCATCCGTTATGAGTCTGCTTCTTGCTATTCATAGTAAAGTTTTGGAAAGCTGGTTCTTCAACCTGGGCCAGGTATTTCGAGCTCAGGTCACACCATGCCCTCTCACAGGTTTGATCGTGGGCGGATGTTAAGACAGGAGGACTTAGCGGAGCCATCTCAAGATGTCCACCTATCTAGAATTCCGGGTGTACCGAGTGCAAGTCAGTCTAGTTCAACGACAACTAGATCGCAAGCCCAGCGAACCTTTTTACCTTCCAGAAATAGAAGAGGCTCGTTAGTCTCAGATAACGCGAGTTCTTTTCGAGGAAGAATCCCGACTCCTCAGAATACCAAAGTCCCATCGAAAGACAACGGGCAGCCCTTGAGGATTCCGCAGCCCTCGAAAGTTGGTTCCTCCCTGGCACCTAGCTTAATACCATCGATGGGCAAGATGCCGCCCCCGGCTCAACCTCACTTTAAGCCAGGTCATTCAACTACCGATAGGCTCGGGAAACTATCTTCAGCAGAGGGCCGGTCCCGTAACGTGCTGCGGAGGAAAGCCCCGTCGATAGAGCAATATGCTGAGCGTAATAGGGCGGCATCCGATACGTCAAAGTTTGGCTTTTTTGGTTCTAATACTTCCTTGTCGAAGATGGAGGGTGAGAGCTGCCTATCAAGCTTAGAGCCCCTTTCAACGGACAGGCCCCATAAGGATTCGAAGAGTCGAACCCAGGATCAAGTCCAGCCTCTACAATCAACGGCTCAACAGCGTACCAGGGCTGGCGAAATTCCTAGCATCCCTAAGGATATCCCAAAGGAATTGACCGGACTAGCAAATACAGTAAATACAACGGCCCTGCCCCCTCCAACTCCTAATTTCACATCCACCAGCAGCCCCTCCACGAGATATTCTGAATCTCCCGGACCATGGAGTAGCAGGACGTCCACTCCAACCTCTATGTCTTCGTATTCGCCAGGAATAACTTATCCAACAAAGATTGGGTCACGTTTAAGGCAGCCTAGTCCCGCTCTATCGAGAAGTCCACTCCCTAGGCAATCTACTGCCCCAGTTCCCTCCACTATTCCCACCACTGCCAACAAAGATGGACCTTCATTTTATCCAAGAACACCCCGTAAAGTTCAGACTCATCCTCCTATAACGGCAGTCAAGACTGAAAAAGCCGAACGGAAGTATGGTGATAGGGGAACACCCTTAGAACCTCCTCGCGGCCCCCCGCCTCGAAAATCATCCACTAAATTCAAATCTCCGAAGACGACGGCGAGCGATTCGACACAAATCCCAAATGAAGACTTAGAGGTACGGGAAGAAAAGCAAGTTATCAAACCAGATCAACACAAAACCGAAAATTCTTCTAGGCTGCCAGCTCCAACCTCGACTTCCCGGCCACTTAGGCCCAGCCGTGCTGGTACAAGTGATCTAGAACTGAAACCATCTCCGGTGATTCAGAGTAATATGACAACCCTAAAGCACTCTGGGCATAAACGTCAAGCTTCTAGCGACTCTACTCATGATAGGTTTCATGGGATTCATAATATCAATTCTTCAACGGAATCGTTCCAGTCTAAAGGTTCAAACCGGGTTCCTAATCGATATGCCTCCCCGTATCTCCCTGGTAATCAGAGTTCCAAAATTGCGACGGGTTCAAAAGACTCCCTGGCTCGTGCGAACACGGTTTCATCAAAAGACCCTAAACAAGCTAAAGAGCCTTCAGCAAGTGGCGGGACAAGGCGGTTTGGGATATTCTCAAGAAAAGGAAAATCAGATACAGATATAGTTGGTTCGGACTCGAAAGATAAATCGAGCCGACGTGGCCCTGCTGCGGGAACTGGCCACGAAGGTTATGGAAGATATGCTCATCGGGGGCGAAAATCCAGCATAAATAGCGCTAATGGAAGAGCAAGGTCCGCAAGCGCAACTCCATCTAGGAAGGGCAGCACTGCTAGCCAGACAGAATCTGAAATGGATGACTTCCTATTAGATCGCCTGGAACCAGTCGTCATTAGTGGACAGGGGATCATTGGAGCAGATCTCAGTCGAACGCAGAGTGAACAGAGCGCGAGTGGCGTGAACGCCACACCAACGGCAACTTCTTGGCCTAGTCCACAATATTCGAAAACCGTTGGGGTGTCTGTCGAGTCACTAGTTTCAGGGACACAGTTTACTTCGCAGCCGGCGGAAACCTTTGACTCTTTACTCCACAAAATACACCGGAATGAAGAAAACCAACGCCTTGACAACGGGCGGTCTTTCCGCAGGTCACAACTCTTTGAGTCCAAAGAACAGACGACTGTACCACTGTCCATCCATCCCGATGTTCCCAGATCCCGTCCATCCATTGATAGCTGCAACACAAGCCAAACATCTTTTTCCCAGTCCAGCGTATCTATTACTGTGAACGAACGTGGTCATGATAAAAAGGATAACAAGAAGCTGGAGAAGAAAGGGAAGTGGAATTTTTTTCAAAGGAGCCACCAAAACCCAAGAAAGGGATCACTTCCTGAACCGAGTCCTTCTGTCGAAGTGCCAGTTGCCATATCTAAGCTTCCTGCTTCCAGGCAAATCGCCCACTACGCCCTCCTCGAAAATGAACACATAGATCCGGAGTCACTCAGAGATATTTTTCAAGGGATCGAGGAATCACCACCCACTGAGGAAGAGGTCGACGAGACCGAAGAAGTTCCTCTCGGGCTTGGATTGAAAAGAGAGCACGGTCACTCCGTTCTGCTTCCATCTCCTCCGCTTTTAGGAGGATATGCCTTCGAAAAGCTTCCTTCGTCACCAAAGGTATTTTTCAACAAAAATATCTTCGATGAGAAGGAGACAAGCGATGCTCAACCGAAAGCGGATGTTCGGGAAGAACGACGACCCAACCGACTTGCATCCGTAGGAAGAATTCCTATAGTAATTTCGAGCCGAAACACGCAGAAAAACCAACCTATCCCTTCATTTTCCCGGCCCTTCAGCAGAGCTGATATGCCTTCCTTATTGTCTACAGCCGACTCCCAACCTGTTCAATTTTATAATCCAGGTCGCCCCGCCGTCGGGCCTCAAACGGAAGCTCTCCCCAGCCATGAGTTTTATCCAGGATGTGCAATTTCGGACACTTCCGTTCATATCATGCCAGGAAACAATGCCTCATATGCACAGAAGGACCGCGAATTCTTGACTTTTCCACGAAGTAAATCCATAACTTCTGGCTCTAGTAGCTCTGAGGGTCGCAAGAGCTTAACGGCTGTGACTGCTGTTGCACCACATCCGGGTTCAAAACTCAGCGAAGACGAAATCTGGAACGAATACGATGACTTCATTGACACGGTGCTATCACCGAAAGCGGCTCCCAAAAAGAGAAGGTCAAACTCTTCCCAGCAGTCCTTTAAAATGGCCACCCGTGCCAGCAGGACTTTGCAAGTGGAGATAAGCGAAACGAGAAATGGGGACCGTCTTGCTCGCATCCCTTCGGAAAACAGGTCCTTACATCGAACAATGTCTTCAGCAAGATCAAGTGGCAGCTCAGTGCGCCTACGCAGGTCTATGATACTTTCCGCTCTACACTCTTCCATGTCCCAATCTCCTCCAATGTCTTTCAACGACATGTATGGTGACAACGGTAATACGAACAGCGCAGAGCTGATAAATCAAAGTGGTTCATTATCCGTCCGACAACTAGATTCAGAATCGGACACAATTAGGGAATCTTCGCTTCCTACGCCTAAAAACAGTGAAGCGGATCGTCGCAGAAATACCATCCTTCTAGATAGAGCAGAGCGAGATCGCAATGGCGCTGTGGAGCAAATAAACCTTCGCTCTAGCTCCCTCATGACTAGCAGGTGGTTATCGTTTGGGCGGGTGCTTTTCAGTCCTGCACACAATCATCTCAAAGACCAAGATCAGGGTCGAGTTCTTGTTATTGACGGCTTAGGAAACGACGATTGGTCGTTTTACTGTGCATTGACTTATCCCACTGCAATTGTGTACAGTCTTGGATTCTCAGGCCCTTCCACAATTTCCAGTAACCCCGCCGCCTGGCAGCCTCCTTCTAATCACCGAACTATCCATCACGCTAATATGGAAAGCCCATTTCCGTTTCCCAAGGGGTTCTTCACCGCAGCGGTTATTCGATTCCCAGCTGCGTGCTCCGAGAGTGGATTGCGGGCTACTATTTCAGAGTGCAAACGCGTGTTACGACCAGGCGCATATCTAGAAATGAACGTTATGGATCTCGACATGGTGAATATGGGGACCCGAACACGAAAAGCTGTTCGTATGTTAAAAGAGCGTATATTTGTGGCAGATCCAAGCATAAGTCTCAAACCCGCAAGCGATAATATCCAGAGGTTGCTTGGAAAACGAGGGTTCGAGAATTTGAATCGATGCATAGTTGGTGTGCCAGTTGCAGGCACTATTTTGAGCTCATCTGATACATCCAGTTCCAACCGGTCAGCCACATCGATACATCCGTACTCCCCGAATCCAACATCGACCACTCAAGGAGGTAGTAGACTGAAACGACCTCCATCAGACGATCCCAACGTTTCTCTTGGTGATCTTCTCTCGGATTCGAGCCCCTCAGAATCCAATGATGATTCCATTGCTAAAATGGTAGCCAAAGTTGCTCGTTGGTGGTATACCCGCTGCTATGAGGCTGCAATACTACCCGACGGAAACCCAGATTACAGCATCTGGGCTGATAGAAGGGTTCTGAGGGAATGCCAAAGACGTGGGACAGGGTTTCGGTTACTAATTGCTTATGCGCAAAAGCCAAGCGAACCCCGAAGGACTGCAAGTGTTTAAAGGGCAAAAGCAAGGAATCTAGGAGCATCTATAACGAACGGTATATGCATCCATATTCCTTGGTGCTCTTTTACAATAAAGCTACCAAAACTCCTTGACGTTCCTGGAGCGGAATATTTCCTTTTCGATCATCCTTACGGCCTCGAAAAAGCATCAGCAACGCTTTTTCCTCTCTTTACCTACTTTTACGATCTCAAATACGATTATGAATGATGAATAATTTTTAACGACCTATTTCTCCGTTTTACTCTTCACGAAATGACTCAAACAGATGAGACAGGGCAACCAAACCGCCAATGCCAGACGCTACGAAGATTTCCCAATAGGCCTCGCGGCCAATCTCGTTTTGCTGTTCTGTACATTAAGCTCTTTTCCATTTTTCCTTTTCCATTCTAACGGCAGGCCACGTTCTATTCTATGTGTAATTATTTTACTTGTATCTGTGAGCGTTTTGCGTCATCGGTTTCTTTTTGTTTTCCCATCTGCCTTCTTGGGTTTTACACTGGTGGTTAGCGTTGCATTGCTTGATGGTTGTGTGATACCATTGATTTTGATGAATTTTGTTCGATTTAGCGTGTTTTGTATGGTTTTCGATTTGCTCTTTACGTTTCGCCGAAGTACTTTTATGTCACTCACTCATGTCGCAATCGATGGCATGGAATGTAGGAGGAAAGACTATTATTTATTATAAATATTAATATTCCATCGTTTTACCCCACAAGTCAACTTTTGAGCAGAAGGCTTCTACTTTTATGCGAGTCCATCATGAAATGAAATAGGCCACTTAATATCGCACTTGCAGTGAACTTTTAGATAATGCCACCCAAAAGATCCGAACTAGGAATGTTGTCATAATGATCAAGGCCATAGAGAATTTGATATGATAGGGGCAGCCATACTGGTCCCAATTATGTAGATCCCTCGATGGAGCTGGGGGTCATGTGATGAACCGCTAATCCCCTTGTGGCAAAATGCCAACGACCGAGCTTTCCTAACTTTGCCTATTCAGCAAGCCGATTTTAAGCCTCTTCTTTCACGACATCATTCTCTGGAGGCATCATCAGCGATCGCTCCAAAGAAAATAAGCGCGACCATCACCATAGGTCCATTTTCACTATATCCCACGTCCTATTACCCATGATACATACCAACGGCCTGTTTTAGCTGTGTTTGGACAGCCATCCAGTCGTAATCATGTCTGACGGTACGCAAACCCATGCGCCCAATATCTTAGCAACAGAACTAACTTCCTCATTTATAGCCGACTTCGAGGCCATAAGGCGCCTTCAGGCTGAGCGAAACGCTGCAGCCTCGAGCAAAAAAGGTTCTAAAACTTTCGATCCATCCAGCCAACGAGCTGACGTTTCGACCAAGGCTTCCCTAACTGAATCCTTCGATACAACGCTCTACGATCGCAATGGAACCGACAAGTATGCGGAATATAACACCTCCATCCCCGTCGACGATGAAGATGAGGACATGGCCGATGGGGACGTTGGCCACCGACTGACTGGCCAGTATACGGCAACAAAGGAACAAATGAACGAATTTGCTGCTGGCAAAGGGGTCGAGGAAGAAGATATCCTCCTTGGACGTGAGAAATCTGCCAGGATCTCAGAGCGTGAGACTGACTACCAAAAGCGACGCTTTAACCGCGGCCCCCTTACGCCGACACGCGCCGACCCTTTCGCTTCAAATTCCCAAGCGGGTGTAGAGCCCGAAGGCCAAACCTATCGCGAAGTCATGGCTCTTCGCGAGATCGAAAAGGAAGAAGAACGAGTGAAAAATTTGATTCAACAGGGCAAAGGCGAAAAAAATGGATCGTTTGAACACGAAGCGACTTTGAAATTAGAGGAGGCTGACAAAGAAAACCAGGAAGCGGGTTCAACTGTGTCAGTAGCTTCAGGGAGGAAAAGAAAGCAAAGATGGGATGTGGCCTCCGAAACGGCACCTGCACCAGAAAGTGACAAACAGGTTGAAGCGAAACCGAAGAGATCCAGATGGGACCAAACGCCCGTCCCCGGTGCACCAGAAGAAGCCCCCAGACGCCGATCCAGATGGGATCAAGCACCATCTCTTGTAACAGCCACGCCAGTCGGTAATGAGGGCCTTGCAACTCCCATGCATCCTTCTCAGACAGCGGCCCCTGTTACTCCATTAACATTTGGAACCGATATTTCTAGCCGAAATGCACCATTATCTGACGAAGAACTGGACTTGATGCTTCCATCGGAAGGCTATAAAATTCTTGAACCTCCACCTGGGTATGCACCTATTCGGACTCCCGCTCGGAAGCTGATGAGTACACCAGCACCAGTCCCAAGCGCCAGTGGGTTTGGGGGGTTCATGATGCAAGAGCCCGAGAATGCTCGGGCGATGGGGAAGCAGCTGCCAACGGATATCCCTGGTGTTGGAGATCTGCAGTTTTTCAAGGCAGAAGATATGCAATATTTTGGCAAGCTCGTCGATGGAGCAGATGAGAATACCATGTCGGTCGACGAACTAAAGGAAAGGAAAATCATGAGATTGCTTTTGAAAGTCAAGAATGGCACGCCTCCAATGAGGAAGACTGCTCTTCGACAGCTTACTGATAACGCCCGTCAATTTGGTGCAGGACCACTTTTCAATCAAATCCTTCCATTGCTCATGGAGAAATCATTGGAGGACCAGGAACGCCATTTGCTCGTTAAAGTAATCGACCGGGTACTTTATAAACTTGATGACCTTGTTCGACCCTATGTTCACAAAATCCTCGTTGTTATTGAGCCGCTCCTTATTGATCAGGATTACTATGCTCGTGTGGAGGGTCGAGAGATCATTTCTAACCTTAGCAAAGCCGCTGGTCTCGCCCACATGATCAGTACCATGCGTCCTGATATTGATCATGTCGACGAATACGTACGAAACACCACTGCACGAGCCTTTGCTGTTGTTGCATCAGCCCTTGGGATACCCGCTCTCCTTCCATTTTTACGGGCGGTGTGCCGCAGTAAAAAATCATGGCAAGCAAGGCATACCGGTGTTAAGATTGTTCAGCAAATTCCAATCCTTATGGGATGTGCAGTCTTACCACATTTGCAAGGGCTAGTGGATTGTATTGGGGACAATCTTAGTGATGAGCAAGCCAAAGTCCGTACCGTAACTAGCTTGGCGATTGCTGCTCTTGCTGAAGCTGCAAATCCATATGGTATCGAAAGCTTTCAAGATATCCTTGGGCCCCTTTGGACAGGAGCAAGAAAGCAGCGAGGCAAGGGGCTTGCAGGCTTTCTCAAGGCTGTCGGCTATATTATTCCACTTATGGATGAGGAGGGTGCAAATTACTTTACGAGCCAGATTATGGAGATTCTTCTCCGCGAGTTCTCTTCGCCTGATGAAGAAATGAAGAAGGTTGTTTTGAAAGTTGTTTCTCAGTGTGCAGGAACGGATGGTGTCACGGCTGCCTATTTAAAGGAACATGTGCTAACCGATTTCTTCAAATGCTTTTGGGTAAGGCGCATGGCGCTTGATAAAAGAAACTACCGACAAGTAGTCGAAACAACCGTTGATTTGGGCCAAAAAGTTGGGGTAAGCGAAATTGTAGAAAAGATTGTCAACAACTTGAAGGATGAAAGCGAGGCATACCGAAAAATGACAGTGGAAACTGTCGAGAAAGTCATTGCGTCCCTCGGTGCAGCAGATATTGGCGAAAGGCTAGAGGAGCGACTTATTGATGGTGTTCTGTTCGCTTTCCAGGAACAAAGCATAGAAGATATCGTAATCTTGAACGGATTTGGGACTGTTGTCAACGCACTTGGCACTCGTTGCAAGCCGTATCTTCCTCAGATTGTCAGTACAATTCTCTGGCGGTTGAATAACAAGTCCGCAACAGTTCGTCAACAGGCAGCCGATCTTATATCCCGCATTGCCATGGTCATGAAACAGTGCGGTGAGGATGCCCTCATGGGTAAACTCGGTATCGTCCTTTACGAATATCTTGGCGAAGAGTATCCAGAAGTCCTTGGTTCAATTCTTGGAGCTTTACGGTCTATTGTCACCGTTGTCGGTATCAATCAAATGCAGCCACCTATTCGAGACCTGTTGCCCCGTCTCACTCCTATTTTACGAAATCGACATGAGAAAGTACAGGAGAACACAATTGACCTAGTTGGTCGGATAGCGGATCGAGGGCCGGAATCCGTTAATGCCCGGGAATGGATGCGAATCTGCTTTGAGTTGCTCGACATGCTCAAAGCTCACAAAAAGGGTATACGTCGTGCAGCTAATAACACATTTGGCTTCATTGCAAAGGCAATCGGCCCCCAAGACGTCCTTGCTACCCTTCTCAACAACCTTCGCGTGCAAGAACGTCAATCCCGCGTTTGTACTGCTGTTGCCATCGGTATTGTTGCCGAGACCTGTGCACCTTTCACAGTCCTGCCTGCCCTTATGAACGAATATCGAGTACCAGAATTGAACGTCCAGAATGGCGTACTCAAAGCTATGTCCTTCCTTTTCGAATATATCGGCGAAATGGCAAAAGACTACGTTTACGCCGTCACACCACTGCTCGAAGACGCATTGATAGATCGTGACCAAGTACATCGACAAACAGCAGCCAGCGTAGTCAAGCACATTGCTCTTGGCGTTGTTGGCCTTGGATGCGAAGATGCAATGCTCCATCTCCTCAATTTGCTTTATCCTAACCTTTTCGAGACAAGCCCTCACGTCATTGATCGTATAATCGAGGCTATCGAGGCTATCCGCATGGCTGTGGGCACTGGCGTTGTGATGAACTATGTTTGGGCAGGCTTGTTCCATCCGGCAAGAAAAGTACGGCAGCCATATTGGAGGCTTTACAATGATGCCTACGTTCAAGGGGCGGATGCAATGGTACCTTATTATCCTGGTCTCGAAGACGAAGGTTTGGCGAGGCATGAATTGGCGATTGTTTTGTGATTGATGATGGTTTTATCTTGAACAGGCGTTCCTTGCTGGTATCCAAGCCTTGTTGAATTTATTTTCGCTTTGATTCGTTTCTAACTTGTGATTTACCTATTATCATTTCTTATGCCGTTTCCCCTTTTTGGCGATTGCGTTTCAGCGTTTAAGTTTTCATCTCTCTTTTTAAATTACTATTTACCTGTACCTTTAATAATACCTGGATGTAAAAAGCATGTATACTTTGAATCGCAAAAATTGATATCATTCAGAGCTATTTCATTTCTACTTGGCAGCACCGCTCTCTCAAACGGCTGGATTGGCATCGCATATTAACGTCTACCTGGGTAGTTATGAAATGTAGAGAAATCCAGATGACTTGCTGATTGATGTAGATTTTATCTATATCAGTACGTACCCCTGACCCGCCCCCCTCTACCCGTCCAAAACCAGACCATTCCGAAGCTCATCGACTGATATTCAGCATCTATAACAAATAGACCTAGAAAGGCCCAAAACTCTTTCCACGCGGGATTTTCCCATCGGGAACAAGAAACTGTAATCATATAGTCCTGAGGCTCTAGAAAATTTGTTTACGGAACAGATAAAGATCAGAAAGCCCAGATTGGTCTGAAATATTCAGCATCCATCTGATTATGTGCGAATTTTAACGAAGGTGTCCCAAAGGGCAAACATACCTGCACCCAACATGGTTGATGAAATGACGCTGGTTATTTCGCTCTGCCTCGGGTAGACCGTAGGGGGCTTGGTGGTGGGCAATCCGCACCCTAAACATTTCGGGCCGAGGGATTTTCTGGAGATCAAATTTCCCCGGATTTTGGAATGCCTCTCTACCTAATAGTTTTTTATAGTTGCCATGTGTGATGGAATGGCAACCGAAGGCTATTCAAAAAGACATCTAAATGATGCGAAACGGAGTTGAGGCAGAATATACATATTCATGACAATGATAAATAAACTACCTAGGTATGTACCTTGGTGCGTGAAAAGACCGCAAGCAAAAAAATATATATATTCTTACCAGACCAAACTGGATAAAATCACGCTGAGCCATCGATCTAGTAGTGTAACAGCAGAAGTCCCGCTCTCTATTCCTCTCCACCATTCTCTCAGCCATGTGCGATGGAAAACAAGAAGCCACCACAAGTGCGGGCCCAATCCCGCTGGGCTCTGGAGGATATTGTCCCAAGTAAAGTGCCCACCCAATTGGAAATCATCTACAATTTTCGTAACCTTCATCCAGTGGCGAAAAAGAAGATTAATGTACCAAGTTAAAAGGGTTTCCGAAACTCGTCGCTGCTTGCTATTTTAGCTCGTAGCCACTCTCTTCCATGGATCCCTCCTACCTCTTATCTCAGCATAACGCATAAAAAGGGGGGTCCGGTAGAACAGGTCTGTCCTGTTTTTTGGCCTCTTGAAACTAATGGGAAAACGAAGCTGGCGCCTTGCTAATGTGCTTTCGTGGATGTAGGGGTGCAAGAGGCCTAAGCTATCAGCGAGCTACGCTATAAATGTGTCTCTGTATCGATGTGGATAAGAGTGGTGAGTTGTGGCCCCCCACGGGAAAGCTCTGACATCATAGGGACATTGCGCGTACAGAATCCCGTCGGGCATATTTCATGAGAACTAAACAATAATAGCAGGTGATTCTTTGGTTCAACACCCCACAATAAAAATAATAGTAATGCGGTCTAAGTCGCAATTGTGTTGGATCTAAATTTATTCTTGGCGAAATCGATCATTGCAGGATGTAAATAATAATATATATAATATATATATATATATTTTTCATTTTGCGGTGTGTTATTCAAGTTGAGACTACTGTTCTACTAAAGGAGGGAGTAAAGTAACGCAGAGGAAGCAGTCTGAACCCCCCAAACATGACAAGGGTGAAGGGAGTTTTGTAAGAGCAGCCAATGCACGTCCTCCGAACTCCGAGTCCTCCTCCTCCAGCATGCAAATCTGACGGAGCTATTCTTATCATTGTCGGAGTCACCTTGCTCAACAAGCACGGACATAAGCCGTTTGAGTTCGTAAAAAATCAATTCCGGAGGGAGTAGCACCATAGCAAAGGGGTTCTGAAGCTGAAGAAGAGTTGCCCAAAAGGTACTACATAGTATGGTGGGTTCATACCTGGGTACCTTGACGTATTAGTATTTCAGGGTTATGTATTTGCAAAAGTGACGGTATTTTATTTTGCTAAAGATACACAAGACAAAAAATCAATTCCTTAAAAAATGCGGAGGAGCAGATAGATGCAGTTAGTCAGTAGTGACTTCGTTCTCTCTTTTTCTTTTCCTATTGCTTATTTGCTTTTTTTTTTTTTTGCTTTCTTTTTTTTTTTCTTCTTTTTTTTTTTTTTCGCTTGGTGTAAGTTTGGTTATGGTCCGATCTTTGAAAGGAATCTCAACGTTCGGGGTATCGGCTCTCTCCCTCCATCCACGATAGCGAATGGGTAGGAAAAAATGTACAATGGGCTTTGGGAGACTACATAGTGTCAAAACTCGTATCCTTCGGTGAATTCTTTGTTTTCCTTAGGGTCACGCCGTGGTGGGGTGCATATATGATTTCGGAAAGTGTTTGGGAAGGGAATTATAATCTGAGACGCCTTTAAATATTAGCCAGCAGTGGAAAAATCGTATTGCCCAGGCTTTCGAGGTGAACGATGATCAGATCGTTATTGATAGGGCCTTTTGGTCATGCTGGGTTCAATAAAGGTCCAATCCACTTGGCAACTAACGAGAAGGTGATCACCTCTGTATTTGCGGGAAAATGGGATTTAGAGGTTTGCGAGCGGCATTTTGTACCACATGGCATCGTTGATTTCCGGGATGGTCGGCCAGGGTACGTGGTAGGAGGAGGTTGTTACGTGGAGGTTGGTCGGTATGTCCCCGCAGAAGTCACAATATAGGGTCGTGTGAACGAACTGAGGGGACGTAGAAAATAAAAATAAAAAGAATTCCAGGATAGGGGATCAAAAAGCAACACGTCTCTTTCGACCAGTATACTTCGAACTCTGTTTGACGATCTTGCCCTTGCGTTCCATCTGCTCCTTCTTCCTCATGATCCAAGCTTTGGACCCCTTGACATGGGCTGGGTTTACGCCTCGTTTTCCCTGAGACTGAGCAGCCATGGCCTTCTTCCTTGCATCCAGAACATCCACATCATCCATGCCATCCACGACGCCAGTAATGTCGCCTTGTAGACCACCTCCACCGACAGTGAGCACTAGGTAGAGCTTGCTATTTTTCGTCCCAGGGTCGTCTTCAAGAATACCAGCACCGAACCCAGCTTTCATAGCCGCCCCGCTAATCATGCTCCTCTGCGCATCGTTTTTAGGGTAAAACTGACACACAGCGCGTGCACCCCGGCGCAAACTCGCATATAGCCCATCAAAGAATCTTCGTAACCGACCCTCCGGGCTAACATCACTCGATTCAGCATTACACAGCCACTGAATGGCACTGATGCTAACGGCCGCATCAAATGTGCCCGCACGGAACGGGATACCCTGCCCGATATCCGCCAGAAAGAGGTCGCCCTCTACATCTCTCTGCAGCGCAACGTCTAGCATTGAGGGTGAGATATCCATACCAACCCAGGTGTGGGGGCCGCCTTCGGACGGCGGGACGGCGGAGAGGAGTTCGCCCGATAAGCCGGAACCGCAGCCAATGTCGAGGATTAGAGAGGGGGATTTGAGGTCGAGGAGTTCGAGGGCGCGGTGGGTCATGTCTGATTGAATGTTGCGGATTCGAGAGGAGGTGGTGTATTTGCGGGATTCAGAGTCATTGTAGAAGAGATCTGGGGGTCTTTTTTTAGTGTAAAGGTTAGTGAACCTGGTGAAATACGAATTAAATATCTGGGCATCGGGTTTTTGTAGGCATACAGAGTGTCTTCGGGACGAGACATTGTGAAATTGGGATTTTTTCGAGCGCTCTCGGCGTATTTTAGATATTCCGGCGAACAAAAGGATAATAGTGTTATTTCCTGTCTCTTTTCCGCTTGTTCGTATTAATATGCAGTTATCCTTTTGCTTTTAGGTCCGTAAATAGCTGTAGTAACTGAGATGTTTAGGGCGTTAAGTGGTATGAGCTGTTCGTGGAGGGTTGGCAAAGCGCAGAAAAATTCAGTGTGGGAAGATATTTAAGAAAATTGGCTGGACGTTGGCTTTTTCCTCCTTGGGACAAACAGCATCATCATCAACCTCATACATATTTGCGGCACCTACACGACCCGACGAACATATAATTTACGTTTATTACTCAACAGAACAGCGTCGATTCCAACACAAACAGCGGAATGACCCTTCATTCAAGTATACCTTGATTCCGCGCACATCTGCTCTCCCTACAGTAAATACAATATACTCTCCCGCCGCAGCCATGTGGATTTTGCCCTTGGTTGGGTACCTGGGTTTAATCGTGGGATTCTCATTCCTAACCCTCGCCATAGGTAAAAAAAATATAAAATAAAAATTAATAAACCTCCCATATTTGAACAAAGACATATTAATAAACTAATGAATCCTCGCCCAGCCTCCGGCCTCTATTACCTCTCTGAGCTTGTCGAAGAACACACCGTGCTCGCCCGCCGCCTCCTAGCCCGCCTGATATACTTCATAATAGCCCTCCATGTCCTCCTGTGCCTAGTTGACCAGCTCCCCTTCACCCTCTGCGCCCTCAGCGTGATCTCCCACTTAATCTACGCCGCCAATCTACGCCGCTTCCCCATCGTCAAGCTCACAGACCCCATCTTCATCACCTCCTGCCTCCTCGTCGGCCTCAACCACTGGCTCTGGTTCCGCTACTTCTCAGACCCGATACCAGCCCAGTCGTCCAGGTCCATGCCTTGGTCAAAAGCTACAGGCAGCAATACCCGACAGTCATATCACTACGGCGCGGTGACAGATCTGCCGTCGTTTACAGAGGTAGCATCCTACTTCGGGTTGTGCGTGTGGCTAGTACCTTTTGCGCTTTTTGTCAGCCTGAGCGCGGGTGAGAATGTCTTGCCGAGTATGGGTTCTGAGTATGCGACCGGGGCCACGGCGGCGTCGTCGCTGGCTGATCAGGATACGAAACTAAAGAACAAGGGCATGGCCAAGGCGTTGGTCGATGGTGTGCGGGAATGGATGGGGGATACGGGCGAGCTTATGGGGTTTTGGAGGGGGGAGAAGACGAGGAGGTTTTGATGGTCCTGCTTGTTCCTTTATTATTCTTATTATTTATTCATTACCACCTCGCTGAAGTTCGTGGGCGAGTAAATTGTGGTCGATTCCTCTTCGCTAAAATGGCGGGCGTATAAATCATTTTATTGCATCTATTCTTCAAAATTCCTTTTGCTCTTTCCTTGACGACTGACTTGAATGTTATGATGTGTTTGAACTGCGCTGCATGGGGGCTCATACTGTATATATATATTGTATTATCCACGTAAATGCACCAAAACTAATTACCTGACAATTGTGTTGAAGAAGTAGTGTTTTAAGAGGGGGGAATTTTACGGGTTATCGTCGTTGTGGTGAGCTACAGGAGGAAATACCGTTGAGCTAAGTTTATTGGATGGAGGGAAGATTCCACGAGTTACCTTTCTACCGGCATATTCAACGTCCATTTCAAACCATGCAATCTCTTCGCCTTAGCTGTGGGATGCTTCCCGGTAACCAACCCAAAGGGCACATTGGTTAGACTTAGGAGACTGCTACCAAGGGTATCAACCATTTAGAACGGATCCATCCGAATCAGACAGCCCAACCTCGTAGCGAAGGCTTAATCATTTTTTTCTCTTTTTTTTCATGCCTATGTCCCATTTCCCTGGCAGCCCTTTACTCTAGAATCCCCCTCATATTGTGCATCTAGTTATGGAGCTTGCTTTTGCTCCCCGTCGGGACGAGATATCCATATAAGCAGAGCCATACAGATTAGTCGGATGACAAAACGTTAAATGCCCGGGGGGTGGGGAGAGAGCTAGACAGCGTCGCCTCGGGAAACATAATCAAGGGCAGAGAGTGCAAAGACTCGTACTTTGTGAGTTCGCCGTGAACTATCCCGGTTATCCGTTCCTAGCCATGGTGCATGTAATCGCGTGGATTGGCTTTGACTTCCCTGGTAGCGACGTTTCTCGACAAAGTTAAACCGATATATGGAACGCCGATGCCATGCCCTTGGGTCAACTCTGGTATCATGTCCCCTCAGCAAATACGCCAGCACAGCTCGCGTGAGTAGAACTCTGGGTCTGTGTATGCTTTATAAGTATACCAGGGAACATATGAAAACGTATGAAAGAGAGGGGGAAAATAAGTCGTTTTTTAACGGGGAATTGCGTGAGATCAGGAACACTCGACGTTTCAGGTCTCAATTCAGCCAATATTCAACTTGACTGCTGACTGTCTGACTGTCATTGCTTCACCATATTTGGAGCTGTGTTACGCGCCGGGGCGGAATGTATGCATGCCTTTGGCACCGAAAAAGCATGCGCGCATGGTGGTGAGGAATGGATTTGAGGCGCTGTCCAGTGCAATTTTTTCAACTTGCAAGACGACATTCGTAGCCAACTTTCATGGGTATGCAGTGGGACACCCCGTCCATGCTCCTCATCCGTTCCCAAAGATGCGCTCCCCCATCCATAACTAGTAGTAGGGCTGGTAGGATATCAGATATATATCAAAGTGGACAAGACCAAAGGCACCGCAGCGTGCTTGGATCTACACGGGGAATAGGACGCTGACAGTCAGTGAGAGACAGGACGATCCACTCAGTCCACGATGCGTATCTGGGCCCAACTTGCAAGTTGCCGGTTCAAGTCTCCACAACCGCGCCCATCCGTGGTATAGACTTGAACCGTTCGAAATCTCTGGATCGATTTTGTCATCTTGATCCAGCAGAGATCCAGCAGAGATCCAGCAGAGAGACAGACGTGCATAAGGAACTAGTCAAGCCGAGGTAGATGAGTAAAGGCTTACATAACCCAGCCCTAGCCCTAGCCCTAACTCTTTTTTTTTTTCTTTTTTCCTCCGCCTGTCAGTCGGTTGCGTTGAGAATCGTGAGTTGTTGTTGATGTTAACTTATCTGATATTATTATTTTATATTATTATTCTCGATGATGACCAGGGATGGACAACTGTCTGGCCACGCCTTTGTCGTGTTTCAGCCCTTGCAGCCAATGATAATAGGCTGGGCGGTTCCTAGTCCTAGTGATATTTTAGGCTCTGGGATCTTGCCAGGGCTTCGTTGAAACTGAAAATAACTTTTCATCTTTCTTCCAGTGCTGGTTCGCCACGTCCTCTTTGATGGGATTCTTTGATTATTGGAGTCTTGGGCCGTGGGCCGTGGGCCGTACCTTGTTCCTGACCCAAGACTCTGTCGCTTCTCTTCCGTTCGCTCTTTGTTTGGGGCTTTAACAAGTCCGTAATCAAAGTGTCAGCGCCCAATGTGGCCGTTCCGCTGAAAAGCCTGCAACCAATCTCCTTTCCTCCCCCCCCCAGCCTGTCACAGCGGCAGTAGGCCTCACGGGGAATCGCGTGCTTCATTTTACCGCTTCTTTGTTTAATGATAGTAATAACACCTGGCGCACCGGTCTAAACCGGAGAATGGCAAACGATGAATTTACGCCGTTTTGCAGAATAATGAGTGAGAGCCGTGGTTTTTCTCACTCCTCTTTGATCCTTTTTTTTTTCTTTTCTTTTTTTTCCCTCCTCTTTTTGATAACGCCAAAACTCAGCGCGCTTTGACTGCGATCGGGGTTCTCCCGTCTCCCAAAGTGCTGAACCAATCGATCCCGGACTGCTTCGGTGACTTTTCGCAGCCCCCCAGTGGTTGGCAAATGCCCCCACAGGCCCGGCGATGATGTTCTGGCCAGTTGGACATTATTATCTGTCCGTGGTTAACCTTCAATGAAGACCCGCTATGAAACCTGGACCAGAAACCTTCTGCTTGCCATGTTTCGAAAAAGACTCTCAGCGAAGGAAAATAGCCGTTTTCTGCCCAAATGATTGAACCGTGGCTGCAGCCAACGTCAGCCACTGGCCGCGTCAGGTACCGGTTGGTTGCCCACCAATAAGACCGCCCCTGTTCCTGAATTTTGGGCCTTAATGTCGAGATTCCAGCTTTGGGCGCGCTTTCACCCTGCCCTCACCCGGGGCAAGAATTGATAGTTGGGCCAGTCCAGTCCCCAGGCCAGCAATCAATCACTACTCCGTTATGTTTCCCAGGTTTGGGCACTCCCGGTTGGTGCAATCCACCTGGCACCCATGTTGCTGGGATGTTCAGAAGCGGGAAGCCACTTCCTGGGCGTAAACGAAGGGCCTGGCGCTTGCACACCCAGGATCTCCGGGGCTATATAAAGACCCTTGCATTCCCACCGGCGATGGCGTTTCCTCATTTCATCCCTTTTTTTTTTTTCCCGTCCCATCTTTTTGCCTACAGCAGACCACCACACTCCTTATATTTTCCCACCTCTGGTCACTGGACGTTACTCAATAAAAAAGAGATAAAAAGCCACACTCGTTTTTCTGACGCCGGCGTTCAAAAATACCATATACATATATATCCAACTACATATTCATCCTTTCGCAAGCATGCAACTGAAAACCGTCGTCGCTCTCCTTGGAGCGCTTGCTCCCCTCAGCCTGGCCCAACCCCATGGCCACCACCACCGCCACATCTCCAAGCGACTCGAATGGACCACCGTGGGATCCGACGTCTTCACCACCGCCGGCTTCGGTGGCCGCGCTGCCAGCGGCACTGGCAGCATCGACACTTACTCAGGCAACGTCGGCAACCCCTGGGGCAGCAACATCATCGAGATTCCTGCAAGCGACGCTTCCAAGTACAAATACGTCGCGCAAATCAAGGGCCAGAACACCGAGCCATGGACCGTCGTCTTCTGGAACAAAATGGGCCCATCCGGCAAGCTTGATGGCCACTACGGCAACAGCGCCCTGACCTTCACCCTCAATGCCGGCGAGACCAAGTTTGTCGCCTTCGATGAGAACACCCAGGGCAGCTTTGGCGCCTACCCTGGCGACAGCCTACCTAAGAACAAATGGGGCGCATACGCATGCACGTGGGGTGAATTCGACTTTGGTAGCACACCCAACAAGGGCTGGTCTGGATTTGATGTTTCCGCCATCCAAGCTCAGATGTCTCAAATGGAAGTGCAAGGCATGAAGATCTGCCAGGTTGGCGGTGTTTGCTCGACTGCCGATTCAGCTGGAGGATTCAACAATGCCTACCAGGCCAAAGACCATGCCATTGGTGGCATTGGCGGCAACCTGCCTCCTGGCCCTGTCCGACTTGAGGTTGTCATCGACTACAAGGGATAAATTAAAGAACTGGGGGGAGGTGGTTTAGAATATCCTGGTTGATATATATGCAGCAATACCCGTGTCATTCCTTTGACTGTTACTTACCATTATACTTTCATTCTTTCAATGTATATATTTTTTATCTAACACTCTTTTTTGGACTATGAACAGAGGCGTCTACGGGGGGAAACCCGTTTTTACTGTTCATACGTAAATGGGAAACAGGTTAAAAGGCGTTTAGATATGCGTCTTCATATATTTCACAACCCCATTTGCTCACTTCCTCTTCAGTCATGGGAAAAAAAAAAAAAAAAAAGTGGGAACAAAAAAAGGAAAAGATAAACCCCCCCTTTTTTTCTTTTTTTCTTTTTTTCTTTTTTTTCCCTTATCTTTTTCTTGTACCAAATAATAATTAGCCGATCAACCTGCCTGTCTATCTACCAGGAAAATGGTGCATGTCCAACATGCATGCATGCCATCGTCTCTCTCCCGAGTCCGGCCCTGCATGATCGGGTAGGCTCCCTTTCCAATCCATGGATCCCGCATGGGGTGGAAACTCTGCGATGGAAGGTAAAAAAAGAGATTTTTTGGTCTATGTTCGACTGCGACTGCCGGGATCCGCCTGGCGCAGACCACCACACGTAAAAAAAACACACAAAATGGGCGAGAAAACAACACAACCAGTAATTATAAGATAACTTTCTTTTCCGTATGCCTTACGTAAATCTCTGCTTTTCAAAGATTGATCTTGTCTGTCTTGCGCTCTTGTTGTCTATAGTTTCGCATAATATATGTCAATCGAAAGCTAACGAAAAAGCAGAAAACAAGTGAAAGGGAAATAAACGAGAAGAGTCGTGCCAACGCTGCAGAAGATATATACGGAATAGAATGAGGGATTAAAAAAAAAAAAAGAGAAGAAA
>QGQJ01000709.1:0-12674 GCA_003206725.1 Blastomyces emzantsi
TTATTATATTATTATGAGTATTTCAATTGTCGTATCTGACTTTTTTCTATTCTTCTAACGTCGCTGGATGTACAGATTAAAGCAAAACTGGAATTGGATTTCTTCCTTGAATTCTTGAGTATTCTTGAACCAACTGAATATTCCCAACGTCTTTGTCTACAGCTCCGTAATCCCTGTTTTGTGGTGAAGCCAAAACCAAGCTAGCTCCGAACACGCTATTCGGTGCCCAATCAGACCCGTACTCGTAATCGGAGTCTCTTAGCTTGCGCGGAACTGTACTGGAGGGATCTTGGGTCCCGTTTTCTGACGGTTTTCTGGCTGTTTTCCGGCTGTTTTGAGCTGTTTTCGTTCTTGTTCTGCTTTGGTTCTGTTCCGTGTCCCAACAACCCACGCTGGTGAGTCTCACAAGTTTGACAAGCCTTAGTCAGGCACATTTCAAACTCCACCGCCTCAACCATCAACATCAACCAACTTTCTACCTTCGAAATTCTTCTACGCAACGGCCTACTTTTTCTTCTTCNNCTACAGCTACAGCTACAGCTACGCCATCTCCCCGTATATTTCCCATCTTCATAATCAGCTGCGATGTCGGCCAAGTCAATCCTCGAGGCTGATGGCAAGGCCATTCTGAACTACCACCTCACCAGAAGCAAAGTCATCAAACCATCTCCTCTCCCACCTCCTCAAACTCATAATCCCCCTTCAAAGCTCGCCTCTCTCTACTTCCCCGAAGACTCTTCCGTCGATGCGGTCCTCGACCAGGCTGAGAGCACTTATCCCTGGCTGCTCGCAAAGGATATCCGCCTTGTCGCAAAACCAGACCAATTGATCAAACGACGGGGAAAGAGTGGGCTTTTGGCTCTCAATAAGACCTGGCCTGAGGCAAGGGCTTGGATTGCTGAGCGTGCAGGTAAAGAGCAGAAGGTAGAGACTGTCACTGGTGTCCTCAGGCAGTTCCTCGTAGAACCATTTGTGCCCCACCCCCAAGAAACGGAATATTACATCAACATCAACTCTGTACGAGAGGTAAGCGACATATAGATATATCTACGCTCAAAAAATAAAGTAAAACAGAATAAAAAAGACAATGGCTAATGAACTATAGGGCGACTGGATACTGTTCACCCACGAAGGAGGTGTGGACGTCGGCGATGTCGACGCAAAAGCCGAGAAACTACTCGTCCCCGTCAACCTCAAGAACTATCCCTCCAATGACGAAATCGCCGCAACCCTCCTCAGCAAGATTCCCCAGGGTCTCCACAACGTGCTCGTCGACTTCATCACACGTCTCTACGCCGTATACGTCGACTGCCAATTCACCTACCTAGAGATAAACCCCCTCGTCGTCATCCCCAACGACACAAAAACCTCTGCACAAGTCCACTTCCTCGACCTCGCTGCAAAACTAGACCAAACTGCTGAATTCGAATGCGGCACCAAATGGGCCGTCGCCCGTTCCCCCGCCGCTCTCGGCACCCCAAATGTACCCAAGACAGACGGAAAAGTAACCATCGACGCCGGCCCGCCCATGGAATTCCCCGCCCCCTTCGGCCGCGAACTTAGCAAGGAAGAGAAATTCATCGCAGACATGGACGCCAAGACAGGCGCCTCGCTCAAGCTCACCGTCCTCAACGCTAATGGGCGCATCTGGACCCTCGTCGCAGGTGGTGGCGCCTCCGTCGTCTACGCCGACGCCATCGCCTCCGCTGGCTTCGTGGCCGACCTAGCCAACTACGGCGAATACTCCGGCGCGCCCACCGAGACCCAGACCTTCAACTACGCCCGCACGATCCTGGACCTGATGCTGCGCGCCCCCATGCATCCAGACGGCAAAGTGCTATTTATTGGTGGTGGTATTGCGAACTTCACCAACGTTGCGTCGACGTTTAAGGGGGTTATTCGCGCGCTGAGGGAGGTGGCCTCCATCCTTTTGGAGCACAAGGTGCAGATTTGGGTGAGGCGCGCCGGGCCGAATTATCAAGAGGGCCTGAAAAATATTAAAGCAGTGGGCGAGGAGTTAGGGCTTGATATGCATGTTTACGGACCGGAGATGCATGTTAGTGGCATTGTGCCTTTGGCATTGTTGGGGAAGAAGACCGATGTTAAGGAGTTTGGGACGGCGTAACGCTGTGTGTTACTTTTCTTCTTCTTTGAGACCTTGGTCCCCCCCAATTTTTCTTTTTTTGCCTAGGAATTTAATATCTTCGTGTGTGCGAGCTTGATTGATAGATGCATGGATGGATGGATGGATGGATGGAAAGGATCTAGGATTGACTTTACTGAACATGAGACGAAATACAAAAGATTAATACGTACAAATTAAAACTATACACAAAACAACCCATATGAGCGGCGGCATGGGGCATAGTAATGTTTAATTCTTCGTCTTTGCCGTCCTTTTTCCTTCCTTGGTATCTCGTTTATCCTTTCGTGATGCGAGTATACACCAGTGTTCACTGAGAACAGGATAATACCACTGGCCATATATACGTCTGTATACATGTCACACCCATGAAAACACACGATGCTACCATTGGCAGAACCAGCTTTTCGTCGACCGTGATCCTCCTCCATTGCGGTACTAACCTTCCTTTGCGAGTTGATGTCGATCACTCTTCCACGCTTTACAGAGGAGCGCGCAAAATGTCTATACCTTGGTCTCCGCACTTCAAGGCTTCCGCAAACATAAAACCAGCACCGCGAGTCCTGGACCTAGGATCCGCAATTCAGGTTTGCTCGTTCAAATTTTCCAAGCCGTGATGCCAAAGGCTTTTTGTTTAAATATCACACACATTTCTCCAGTGCTGAGGCAGGCGGTGGACAGATGGGCGGAGGGTTTTCCAACCAAGGGGAATGATTACCAAACCCATGGACATGTACAAGTATATAAGTATGTATACACATTTACTTGAAAGCCAGCGCATAGAGTACACGCGAATAACTCCACCAACAAGCAATTATTGACAAGCTTACCCCTGAAACTTGTCACCCTCAGGAAATCTCAAATGCTCAGCCGTCGTTTGAGATTGTCCTCAACAGGAACCTTGTATCCAAGCTTCAGGAAGTTGTTGCAGCTACGCATTCCAACTGTGTAATTGGGCATGTTGACATTCTTTTCGATCCTCCCAGTTCATTATAAAAGTAGCCAATTACTGACTACCTTTCCACACAGATTCCTTCTTGAGGTGACATTCTCTGTTCATGACTGGCCGCCGCGCCGGAAGTATTCATGGATGCTTTCATCAGAGCTCTAACGTGCGTTCATTACTCCGTGGTGCCTCCTCTGTACCAGCTATTAAGACTTTTATCTATAGGTACTGTCAATCACGCCATCAATGTGCGATTCTTTGTATCTGCCAGCGTGCCTTGAGATGTATGGGTTGAACAGCTGCAAACAGCCTCAGGAAAATAAAAAACGAAGAGTTGGGCCTAAAACACACCGAGCTTTTAAGCCCACCTCTGTTATAGTCCGGGAGTTGCATTCGCAAATTCCCTAAGTGCCTTTTTTCACACATTCGACACATGCGGGCAGGGTTCCGCAGAGCAGAATACACGGCAACCACCTATGAATTGGGCTTCAAGCAAATCCGCGGTACATGTTAACATCGCCCTATATGAGGTGGTTGTGTGACTAGAGACTAGAGGTCCATGTGCATTTGGGTCTCTTTGAAGCCATCAAAAGAAATATTATATAAAGGCCTGGTACTCCCAGGATAATGAGACTATTATCCCTCCACAGTTTTCAAGTCGTTCCACACAGTTTACAGTACATTCATCTCTCCAAAAATAGCCTCTTCAGCTTCCCTAATTGCTGCCCCAGCTCTGCCGATCACCGCCATGAAATCCTTCATCGCCTTCCCAAGCTTTGCTCTTGCTCTCTTTCCTCCGTTCTCATCCGCGGTTCCTGATCAAAATTTGAACCTCGACCTCTTCCCCTTCAACCTCTGGGCCATCAGTCCTCGAGGTTTCACACCCGAAATCCACGGCACGCTTCAGATTGCAGGTGATGCTGTTGTCGTTGGGCCAGCAAAGGATGGCAAGGATTTTATAGCCGTAAGAGCTCCGCCATCATAGTTCCTTCTATTTACTACATTTGCGCAAAGCAGGTTATATTCTAACATGAGAGGGGCAAAACAACAGTACATCCAGCCACTCCCGAAGGGCGAAATGAGGATCAAGGGTGACGATGACGGGCGATTCTTCTTGGACCCCGTCAGCAACCATCCCCTCTCAGGTTATCAGACCCTCAAATTTGGCCGTTCGTCCTCGGCGCAGAGCAGCAACTCCCGTGGCTTCTCCGCTACAAGTGCCGGTTGCGGTCCCCATTGTGGTGGTCCCCAGGTCACACCTGACATTAACACAGGGGTTCGGGGGAATTGGTTTGCATACCCCCTCGACGCTGCCAATGGCAAGAGTGGATACTCGATTCATTGGGTTCCGGGAGATTCATTTCCTGAGGGTCATAGTCTGATTTACTTGATGCGCGATCCTCCTCCGCAATAGAATTGCGTTTTTAGATGTTATTCGTTTGTTTGTTTGTTTGTTTGTTTGCTTGCTTGCTTGCTCGTTTTTTGTTTGCTCGTTGACAACGGTTTGTGCTGTTAGCGTTTTTCCCTTGTTGAACGTCGATTTCTTGTGAGATGAGATATTTTAAATTTCTCTTTGTTCTCTAGCCCGTCGATTTTAGCTTTTCTTTATATATCAGTTTTCTCCTTTTCTTAACAACAACAACAATGTCGTACACGCCGGGCACTGTCGAATGGATATAATTACCGTTATACATGGTTTCATTTGTTGTTGTCTATCAATGCCATATAAATGAGCATTGGGATCCTTGTTCCGTCTGCGCGCCTATATCCACAATATGCAGCCATCCCATCGTACAGCACAGAGGGTTTGGCTCAACAATTATCCGGTAGAGTTAGTTACCCTTCGAGTTAATCTCGAGTATGTCAGAAGGTATATGTGGAAAACAAATCGGATGCGACAGTGTCCTGGCAAGCAGCCACATACCATGTGGTGTCATTTCTGGTTGAGTTAGTTAGTTAGCTAGCAACGGAAATCTTGATGACCAACTAAGTTAGTGCTACAAACGCTAGCATTGGACATGCCATGGACAGCCGCCTATGCACCCAGTAAAATATTTCCTAAATTCATTTTTCCCGCTTTCTGTCTGCCCTAGATGCAATACAATACAAAATAAAGAACCACACAAGTTCTCTTTGTAAACCAATTTTGCCGAGAGTCACCTTGGAACTTTTTCGGATCAGGCACCGGCTTCGGATGTTGGAGAAGGAGAAGGAAAAATCCAACGACCGTCCAATAAAATCAGACCATAACGCGGGTGAGGATAAACCTTAAAACTTTAACTCTGTTGATGTGGGTTGGAAAGGTTGATTGCTATTATTTAGTTATATCAGGCAGTGTAAATATGATTAAACTTTTTTAAATAATAATACGCAGTAATAATAATAATAATAATAAATAGGCTTCTGACAGAGCGTAACCATGAACGCTTAATTAGCAAGTTGGACCCTTTTCCTGCACGGCGCCTTTCTTATCAGTTTAAGGGAACTGGGAAAACCCACTACGGGAACGAAATGCCTCTCAGTCAGATAATTTCCAGCGGTTCAATTGGTTGTAAAAGGGCATGTCAGGATGCATCTTACGCCCACCATCCGCACCACCTTGCAAAGTTTTGAGATTAGCTTTCCCGCTGCCAGGGACATGTCCAAGGGTGCGCCTCTGCTCTGCTAATGACAATGATGACATGATGACATGTCGGCAACTGCCAAAAGGGCTTCAGAATATCTTTCCTTACTTTCGCTCAAGGCCCTTCTCGCATTGGAAACGAATATCGCCGAATGCCTAAGCCCCATTCTGCCAATCATATAGATATATCAAGCATTTTTCGATGTGTTTTTTCGTAGGTCTGAAACACTACTCAAATGATAAAGGATTAGATCTGCTTATGTCCCTTTGAAACCTTCACTACAGCCAGCTATCAGCTGCTATCTAAAAGACCACCAACCTCCCGTAATATCATACTTTTATGTAAATAACATATATAAGATGCCTATTTCAAAATAGTCAATTAATTCTTGACCTAGGGCAAAATATCCGACTTCTAGCGTAAAACAAACCATGCCCCCAGAATTTGGCACCAGAAACCTAGCAAGGAACATCCTTAACGTCCCAACAATATACGCTGTTACCCCCGGACTTAAAAATCGTACCCTGGGGTTCACCAATTGGAGGGAAATCAATGGAAATTGATTCATTAATTAATTAACTAACTAACTAATTAACTAATTTTTGTTAATTCCATTGCGCTTGTTTCTTACTCCCCTCGTGCATCTGCGCTATTGACACAGGAAATTGGCTCCGAGAGGGTAGTTGTGATAAATAAAAAAAAAAGAATATCCCAACCCAAAAGGAACTATAAAGGTATAAAATTAATAAACTTGAAGGAATGTAGAGAAAGTTAAGACAAGCCGCAACTGGATATCTGAGATTTATCTTGTCCACCGGACCGTTGGGAAGGCGGAAGAGCATAGGAAAACTTTGTATAAGTTGCTCTGCGCCATGACGAACTTCACCCCCTTAACTAGACGAAAAGATAGAGAGAGAGAGAGAGAGAACGACGTATAAATCCAAGAGGAATTTTACCCGGATAAAACTGATGGCATATTAAGCAGAAAAAGGGAGTTCTGTGCCCAAAAAACGCAACGTTGGATTGCGTGGGGCGATATACAACGAACAAAATATCTTTATACAGACTTGGAAAACTGGCGGAGGGGAAGGATATTATAGTTCAATATGTTATATAAAAAAGAAACAAGTAGTTAAAAATTAACTGCGGCCCATACAACGATGCTAGTAAAAACCGGTAAATAGAACAGAAATCCAAAAGCCCGTCCGTCCCTTAGTCATCGATGATGTGCCCTGGTATCACAGGGGGAATAATTTACAGGTAAGCAGCAAGGGCAAGGAGGCCAGCAGCAACGCCTCCGATGTTGGCGTTCAGGTTCGAGCCAGCACCTTCACCAGGTGGGACGCTGCCAGTGGGGGAGGGAACGGTGTAAGAACCAGTTCCGGAGGGGACGCCGGATGGAGTCATCTCGCCATCAGTTGGGGTTGGGCTGGGAGAGTCGGTAGGAGCGTCGGTGGGAGCATCAGTGGGCGGCTCGGTGGGAGCATCGGTGGGAGCATCAGTGGGAGCATCGGTGGGCTCAGCAGAGCTACCGGTGGGAGATCCGCCACCAATTGGGGGAAGCTCAATGGGGACACCAGCAGCTGAGCATTGGGAGACGACGAGGTCGGAAACGGCTAAAACATCGAAGTTAGACAAATGATAAAAAAAAAAAAAAATACCAGTACTGGCAGGACAATCCAAAAACAGGCCACTGAATCAACAAGAGGAAAGCAACATACAGGTTTGCGCAGCGGAGTCACAGGCGGCCTCAACGCAAGGGGTGATTTGGCCAGGGAGAGTTGGGACCTTGCAGTGGCATGCGAAGTCGGTCAGGCTGGAGCAACCATCGCCAGTGAGGGCTTCAATGAAGCAGTTCAGCTATTCATCCAGTCAGTTTCTCATGATCTCGGTTGAGGACGATTTGCTTGTTCTCTTCAGAATTGGATTTCAAAACATACAGCACAGGGAGGGATATCAGGGAGCTGCGCATTGGCAAGGCTGGCCGCAACAAGGGCGATGAGAGCGTGAGAGAACTGCATCTTGAAAATGGATTAAAGGTCTATTGAGACAAAAGCGAAGAACTTTTGTTTGTTGGGATATGCTATCAAACGACCGGATTGTTTTTTTGAAGCAGAAAACGAGTGTTCGACGATGGAGAGGAAAATGAGGGGAGACGCGGCAAGGGAATCCGGGTCTGCCGCTTCTTATAAGCAAAACGGGGTCCAGAGCCACGAAGGCGAGTATCCAGGGGAACCTCAACTTGCCCCCAGGGCGCTGGGGCATGAATCGCCAGCGGGTTTTGCCCAATCAGGAATGTCGGCTCCACCCCCCAGGTTGAATCCGCTCAAATGTGCCTCCAGAAGGGCTAATTCACATGCAACGGACAGGCTCGGTTACGTTGCCAACACGCCCAAGATACAAAACAACGACGGCCATGCTAGGCACTCTTATTAGCCCACATGGATGGACGGCTGAGGGATTTGAAGCCCCACAGCTAATTCGAATAAAAACTGGGAAAAGCGGCATGGTTGGATTTTCGGACGCATCGCCAGAGCTTGACTTGAGAGGGAGCTCGGAGTGGCGAATCATTTGGCGCCAATCAGAGGTTTTGGGGGACGACGTGAAAAGGTGTGCCCAAACGCAGCGTGGTATTATTTCCTTAAACTTGTATATCAAGGCAACGGATATAATATGCGTATTTTGCTGTCCCTTTTTCCCACCAATTCTTAGATATAGGAAGAGGGTCCGAAATCTTCCGGGCTGAACAGAAGCAATCTGGTCTGTTCTTCAAGCTGCTCCGAGAGGGACGAATGTATTCTTGTGGTATGTACGACAAAGCTTCATAGGTCCTGGGCCAGCTGCCACTAAAATAGCCCCAACCGTATTCTTGCATCTGCTGTCGTAATGCTTTCCCAGTTGCGGGGTTGGACAGCAAGATAGCCCGAGGGCGGAAACCAGACCAGTGGCGAACTAGGCCAATAGGAAAGGAGAGACGTTAATTCTGTGTACGAAGCCCCGTTCATTTCAGTTGTCAAGGTCCAGCCACCCGTCGCATGTGCAGGCCACAAGCAAAAACAAAAACAAACCCAAAGAAAAAAAATAAAGGAAATTTAAGCATAAGTGTCAGGACCAGGGAACACAAAACAAACCCAGTTCAGGGCTGGGCATTTTAGAGTTCATTTTGTTCAGTGTAATCCGTATTAAAATAATGATCAACTTGACTGAAACCACATACATATTATTTTGTTCCACTGAGAACAATAATATAAAGGGGTTTTCACCAAAGCCATATCCCATGGCAAGGTCACTCACTAACAGCCTTTTTTTTTTCAGTGGTTGCGTATGTCCACATTATTTCCTTCTTCCTGGATCGAATCTTCGAGAAGAATTCATGCAGGGCAAAATCAACCAGGTTTGCAAGCTGAAAACGTGACGGCGTCGCTCAGCCATCCCGTGAAGAGCACAAGACTGCGCCGTACGGCTTCTTGTGTACCATCTCGCTCGCTCGCTGTCCTGCAACTTCAGTACATATCCAAGCTGCAACGGCCAGCGGGTTTGCTATGTTGTAACCTCCTTGCAGCCATCCCTCGAGGCGCGCTGTCCGGGCAGTGGGTGGTGGTGGGGGTGCACGAACGAGCGCGGACAGCAAAAGTCTTGCATAAGTGGGCAGCGGCCTCCGAAGCTAGCGCGCTTTGGCCCCGCGATCAACGGGAAATAGGCCCTTGTGGGAGGGATCTTGAAGAATGTGACGAATTAGATTGTGCCCAGCGTTCAAGAGCCAATCGGTTTTTGTTAGCGGATACCCGCTCGCGCCTTGGGGGAGGAGATTGGACTCAGAACCCCCTGGTGATATGGGGCCGAAAACGCCCTGAGCCTCCTTATTTTTATTTTTGTATCTGTTTCCCTGTTATGAAAGAAGAATGAGTGACACTCTCCAAAAGAGCAAAGAGCTTCTCGGAGAATCTGCGCGTTTTCTTGGTCCTCAGGGTGCGGGGAGGAAACGGAACGAGTGGGAAAGTCTTTTCTGTCCTATTTTTTGTTTTTTTTTAAAGCCGTCTACCAGCCATCTAAATAATCGCCGTGTTCTAGAACACGCCATGAGAATCGCTGCTGTCTCCCCACCCTTTGCGCTGTCTGTCCTTGGATGGAAACGTCCCAGGTGTTTCTGTATTTTGCGCGTGTGAATTTGGCGGGCTTGAAATGCGTTGCTTTGGGCTGATTAAGTTATCATACCACTGCCATTATTGGCTTCAGAACTGCCGGACAAATTTTCACATGAAGTGATGATTTATCATCTTCTGTATTCAGGCACTTTGACTCTGATCGAGAGAAAAATATAACAAACCAAGATCAGCAAACTCCGCGATCCGTTCGTGATCGACAAAGCCATCGTTTGAAGCCATCCACGCAGCACACAGCGGCGGCGGCGGAGCGGACATATTTGGCGGCTTGGCGAATTCCTTCCGCCTGAATGACATCAGGATCGCGAGGGTCTGGCATGTGTTACCCTCGAGTTTGCGATGACGCGCGCTGCACGTCTTCGTAAACCTGTTTTCAAGTTTCATTGTTGAAGAGCAAACTTGGACCAGGCTGTTCGCAGCGGGATCCACGAGCATGGGCAGATGTCAACTGCCAACATTTGGATGGATTACAATATTTATCGCTTTCTGACAGCAGGCCCACTCCTTGTCGTCCCCGCTCGATTGTGTCTTTACTCTCCGTATTTGATGTCATCATCACCATTATTCCTGGGAAACGCCAAACGCGTCAGGCACAAGGATGTGGTTTTCAATGTCAGGAAAAAGCCTGCTTCCATTCCACACCACGCTAAAATGCGTTGCAGAACAGCACGGTCACCAAGAGACGACGGTTCGAAAACTCAGGTCAAGCTATTACCTTACTTGGCCTGAGGAGTTCCCCGCGTGAAGTGAGGACCTGGACAGGTTAGGTTAATCAGGGGATAAGTGGCCCTCGTCGACACAAACGCGATTTTGATCTCGAAGCTGAAAAATGCGATCTAACCTATACAGATTCAAAACTTTGAGGGGGTAGATTGGAATATATCAGCTTAGATCTTGATGCCATCCGAGGCGGCGCCGGGTCACGAACTTAACAAACCAGTTCACCGGCGGGATGAAATGCAATGCCACACAAGCTCACGGCGGAGGAAGCGGGAACGGAAAAGGGTGGGGGGGGATTTGATAACGATTCTTGTCTGAGTTATTGGAACGGGTGAGGGGGCGGGTTCCTAAAATGATACACGAGGATTGATTGTCTATCCGTTGCCCGGCTACGTATATTCATGCATGTGCTTATGGAGAACATACCATATTTTCAAAACATATATATATGCAGCTGACCATGTACAGTAGCTACTAATACCAGCAGGATTCCATATTTATCATTATTTTCCACTCTTGCGATCTTTCTGTTGCTACTCCGTGGAAAATGAGTGAGTTTATAGCAGGTCTTCTAGATTTGAGATACTTCTGTTTTTTAAAAGCTCTATTGCTACAATATACCCACATGTACAAATTCCGTTTTACCATTCCGAGCGAGAAAGAGTAAAAAGAGAAAGCAAACAAAAAAAAAAAAAAATAGAAGGGCCATCAAAAGCAGTGAGTGCACCGTCAGCCAGTTGCCTCAAAATCCTTGAACTTCCACCTAGGCGGACCACGCGGGCAAGTGTTCTTCCCAATCAAAACCATCATACTTTCGTTGATAAGATAGGCCCCAGAGACCACATTGTCCTTGCCCTTCTTGCATTCCTTAATGACCTTATTCACGCCCCCGAGAATCTCGGGCCCGGTGGCTGCCAATGACTCGGTGGTGTGGCCATTGCACACCCAGACGCCGGATGAATCAGAACAGTGGATCCCCACGCACATATACGGACCCATTCTAACAGAGCCGACTTTCTCCAACGCTTCTCGTGCTAGGGAAAAGCTCTTCTGCGGTGAGTCACCTTCTGTGAGGCGTTTTGCAAGGAAATGGTTGCAGTCTGTACTCGACGCTTTCTTCCTTGTCCGCTGAAAGTTACAAGGTTAGCGTTTTGCGTATGTGTGTTTGGGTGTGAAGTCTGGAAAAAGGGGGGGATCATGTTTTCTGACTCGGATGAACTCACCGTTGCACGCTTTGCAAATGATGATGGCTCGATGTTCTCTAATGAGGTGTCGAGGTTCACGAATGTGTCTGGGGTAGTCTTCATATCTGAGAAATCAAGATCTTTCAATGTGACCTTAGAACTGCCAGGGGTCCGCGGAAGAGCCTTTTTCGCGGAGTATCAGTCAGATGGATTTCAGAACCCTGGAATTGAGCTACCATGTTTTTACATACCATGACCAGGGCCGAAGAGATGCCCACAAGGGTGAGAAGAGTGACTTTGGTGAGGCGCATTTTCAATGCGTTGTTGGGCCTTTTTTTTTTTTTTTTTGAGAGAGAGAAAATGCAGGTGAAGAAGATGCGAGAACCTTCAACTTATCTCTGAATGACTGGTACTAATGAGTAGATTCATGCAGAACTGATTTAATAATTAAGAAAAGGCTTGTCTTTAAATATGAGCAGTGTTCGTATTTTCCCGTCCTCATCTTGAACTGCATGGATCTTAATGCTGACGGGCGTCAACTTTACATCTAAAAATATCATCAGGTTTCAGAAAAAAACTCTTCAATTGCATAATAATTAAAAGAATATCACACCTCTGAATGTTCTGTTTCGCAGCTGGCAACTGCCATCTATAGGCATCAGAGATCTAATATTAGCAATCAAGAATGCCAGATCTTCGGAGTTCTCGATCTCTTTGACAGCGTTCATCAGTTGTATTGAAGCTTGTGCTTTTCAGACAATATCTTCATTAGCGGCCCCCTAAAATTATAGAGCCCTGCTAATCAAAATACCGGGGGATCAGTGTGATTCTCATACATTTCAATTCATACAGATGATGAACTAACATTTTGAAGCTCAGAAAACTGAGAATGTA